>JBBDGP010005151.1:0-91137 GCA_037952835.1 Lithobates septentrionalis
TCCGCAAAGCCTCCCTGGCTGGAAGCCTACACTAACCTCTTCATGTGGCTCTTGGCGTACTAACACTAACCATGATGATTACAGCCTTTGTGTGTAAAGAGTTGTACCGGCTCTCCGAGCAGACATTTTGGGTGGCCGAGAGACGGACAAATTGATGTCGTCTTAGGCCTCTGGCGTCGCTGGCCTTTGCGGATGGCGGCGTGAAGTGCCTCTTCTCAGAAAGGGAACGTTTCATCTATTTCTGGAGAGGAGCGAGGCACATCGGAACAATGGAGCTCTATAGAGACAATTGTCTCCGTGTAGCTCCTAGTTTACATCATAAAGGGTATTGAAGTACAGTACAGAAATATCCAGAGCTGATGCAAAAATGATGCAGATGAGGGGCTATACTTGAAGAAGATTTTTCCCATTTAAACATAAAAGTTATGCAAGTTATGACATTTCTGGATATTCTTCATTTGCCAAAGATTGGCTACTTTGAGGATCATCACTTTCCACAGATTGAGTCGTCTTGACTCAGGGCATCTCCTTGGCCTTCAGTGTGCACTTTAGTACATTCCTTCCACATGACATCTCCCTCTCTTTCTTAGATTCTTAAGTCATCCTCAACCTAAATAGTTACATAGTCCTTTATAATAAAGCAGCCCATAACTGGATGGGGGACTTTAGTGTGAAGGATGACCACAAAGGAGATGAAGGGAGGATGAGGAGTGAAGGACCAGAATTTGTATTTCTCAAAAGAGATTTGGATGGGACAACGTACAATGAGAAATTGTGTTAGAACATATGAAGAAGGATGAGGGAATGGTTTACATCAGGGGTCTAAACTTTCAAAACAAAGGGCCAGCTTACTGTCCTTCAGACTTTAAGGGGGTCGGACGGTGTTCAATGTGAGTAGAAAATGCCCTGGCATCAATGGGAGTAAAAAGTGATGGGGCCCCATCATTGGTATTAGTGGAGTGTATTGCCCTGTTGTTGGTATCATTGGAAGGAACAGTGCCCCATCGTTAGTGTCTGTGGAAGAATAGTGCCCCATTGTTTGTTTCAGTGGGAGGAATGGTGCCTCATCATTGGTATTAGAGGTGGGAGATATTACCCCATTGATGGTATCATGGGAAGAAATAGTGTCCCATCATTAGTGTCAGTGGGAGGAATCGTGCCGCAAGGGCCGGATAAAGGCAAGCAAAGGACCACATCCGGCCCCTGGGCTGAAGTTTGGAAACCTCTGGTTTACATTTTAGATGGTAACTTTAGGGTTGGATTTGCAAATTCCAAGCTTTACTCTCACTGTATCAGTAAAGTTATCCTTTAAAGTGGTTGTAAACCCTTACATATACCTAGTGAAGTGGCTGGCTTCAGGTGATACACAGAGATTAAACAAATCTTCCTATATAAGCTTTACCTGTTTATCTGTAGCCTTCTCATCTCTACATCCATTCAAAGTGCTGGATTTATAAAGCTTGTCTGAGAGTTCAGAAAAAAGGGGGCGGAGAAACAAAATTATGCACTGCTGTAAAGCTTAAAGAGGAGAGCTCTCCCAGCCTCCCATGATCATGCCCGCCACGTGCCTGCGGCTGGGTGTGGGCGGTGTGCTCTGTAATCTGTGTCTCACAGATTAAGGTAAAGAGCCAATCAGTGGCTCTTTACCACGTGATCAGATGTGTCCAATTACAGCTGTTCACGAATGTAAATTAAAGACGGTGACCGACACTCCTTTACTCATGCTGATGATCAGATAAAAGAGTCGGTCATCGGCTTCTCTAAAAAGAACATGCACACTGATAATCAGGGCACTGATTATCAGCGTTCTAATTATCTGTGCAGTCTCAACGCTGCCCACTAGTGCTGCCAATCAGTGCCCATCAGTGCTGCCAATCAGTGCCTATCAGTGCCTCCTCATCTGTGTCACCTAATTGTGCCCCCTACCAGTGCCCAACAGTGCTGCCTACCATTGCCCATTAGTGTTGCCTATCAGTGTCCATCAGTGCTGCCCATCAGTGCCACCTATCAGTGACACCTATCAGTGCCCACCAGTGCCGCCTCATCAGTGCCCACCAGTGCCACCTCATCCATGCCCATCAGTGCGGCCACATCAGTTTCCATCAGTGCAGCCTATTAGTGCCTATCAGTGCAGCCTCATCAGTGCCCATCGGTGCAGCCTCATCAGGGCACATCAGTGAAGGAGAGAAATTACCTGTTTCCAAAATTTTATAACAAACTATCAAAAAGTTTTTTTTTGTTTTTTTTTTAATTCTCGGTCTTTATTTGTTTATGTAGCAAAAAATAAAAACCCCTAGTGGTGATTAAATACCATCAAAAGAAAGCTCTATTTGTGTGAAAAAATTATAAAAATGTCATATAGGTACAGTGTTGCATGACCGTGCAATTGTCATTCAAAGTGTGACAGCTCTGAAAGCTGAAAGGCTCTGATGAAGAAGGGACACCAGCCGGCAGCAGTCCGTACGTCCTCTTCCTAGGATCTGGAAAACTGCTACCAGTGGACCAATCGCTTCTGTGATTGTATACAATTCGATTTTTTTCTCCTACCTTTGTGAGTAGATTTTAATCTTGGTTTTAATTAATAAATTTATCTAGGATAATGCGCTAGGCTGGTGCGCTCTCTCTCTTTCTTATCAAAGCTGAAAATTGGCCTGGGCAGGAAGGGGGTATAAGTGCCCAGTAGGCAAGTGGTTATATACATACAAATAAACGCAAGAATTATTGGGGAGACAATAGCCACAAATGTTGTGCAGTGGCCGGACAGTATGAAAACAGCTTGGTAAGGCGGCAATGTGGGAGGGAAAGATAAGTTGTATTTAAGAAATAGAAATTAGAGTGGATTATTAAGGAGACAATAGCTACACATACCGTATGCTTGAATGCCAAAGCACAGAAATAGACCTCAAACTTTGAGGTGAAACGCAGAATTTTACCTGCAGCAAACTTTACAACTTTGGTAGGTGAACTTAGGCTGTAAGCATTGGGGTTGATTTACTAAAACTGGAGAGTGTGAAATCTGGTGCAGCTGTGCATGGTAGCCAATCAGCTTCCAGGTTTTTTTTTTTTTTTGTCAAAGCTTAATTGAACAAGCTGATGTTAGAAGCTGATTGGCTACCATGTACAGCTGCACCAGATTTTGCACTCTCCGGTTCTAGTAAATCTACCCCATTGCGTGGGACCGTCACAGTGCCTGAATAGGCCAGGAGGGGTGGCAGGAGTTAGTAGTGGTGGCAGTTATATCTGTAGAATCAGCAGCAGGGGTTTCGTAGTCGTTGGTAATGCAAAATTGGTTTGATGTAATAAAAGTGAAAAGTCGGTCCAGACTGTTGGGTTACAGGCAGATTTGCCTCTCTATAACAAAACCTATGGGTGTGCAGAAGGCCCTCTCAGACAGCAAACTGGCTGCAAGGCAAGCCAGAAGCTCCATGGGGTCCTCACTAATGAGAGTGTCCGCATCAGCCTTGGACCCAATGTAGTCAGCAATCCTGTGGTTCAGACGCTGCCTGTAAATGCTGTCTTCAGCCAGGCCTGGCCACAATGGTTTAAGAAAAGTGGCACCGGGGCAGCCGCCAGCACTGCTACTATTCATTTCAAGAATTAGAGGATTGGAAGCACATTGGTCATCAGAAGGGATCACAATCGGGAAATACTGCAAAGAGGCTCTAAAGCAGCACCTTCTCAAAGTGCCAGTTTCTGGGCCCCCCCTCTGGGATGAACATTTGTATCATGGATCTAATTGGGGGCTGTATATACTATACTAAATATAAGACAAAAAAAAAAAAAAAAAGATTGTGTAGCACCCTTCTAGTTGGGTTGCTAAGAAAGCTGGGCAGATTTGGTTCCGCTGTACCCAGTGGAGCGGTCTGTGATTGCTTTGGGCTGTTCTGGGCTTTGCAGGATGAAGATTTAATTGCTCCCTCCCTCTCTTCTGGAGGATTCCAGGATATAGTGGGTTGGGAGGGTGCAAATCAGTAGTCTGAATATGTATGTGGTCTCAGCCTATCCCTGGGAGAGGGTGCCCCATAGGCATAGATGTCCCTGACTGTGAGGGACTGTCCCTAATTTGGAAAATTGTCCCTCTTTCCTCATCATTTGTCCCTTATTTTGGTTTGATCTATATAGTTGTACAGTATATAAAATGCACTATTTATCTTTCAAAAAACTTTTTCCCAGCGCTAAACCTTTCATCCAAATTCTAAATCGCTGCATTTGTAAATTTCAACAGCCAGTATAAAGGAATATTAGTGGTGAAAAAATAGCACTTGTGGGCTTAACTAATAACTTTTTTGTAAAATTTCACTTTAAGGGGCGTGGCAGGGGAGTGCCCATACTTTTGCTTATAGGTGTCTCTCGTTCCCATCTCCAGGCCAGGAGGGTATGCCTAGGTGGCTGCAGAATGCTTAAATAGTCTGGGGCTTGAGGCAGCCCTGTTCTTGTCCAGGAAGTGAAGTTCCCAGCTTGGAGGACTAAGGCCCTTCTGGGCAGCCCAGCTGAAAATTCTACCTATGTTTATTGAGGTTCCAGCTGTGGCAGAGCTGGGGGGCCTGTTTCTGCTAATAATCTCTGGATCTAAGTGAAGGTTTTCACTGAGGATCTGGTCTGGAAGATTTACTGAGGAATTGTCTGTCTGGCATTGGAAGGAGGCATTCAAGTACCCATGGACATTGCGAGTACATACCTGAGTGAGGGGATCCAAGTGATAGTTGCTACTGCTATTCCTGGCATCTCAATCCTAGCGCTTACCGGACCTGGGACTTTTCTGATATTCACTTATTTTTATTGTGATTCTTTTCACTTTATGGTGTTGTATACAGTTGGCTTCATTTATTGCACTTTGGAGTTTTGTTTAAAGGGATAGTGCACCTATTGTGCTTTACAACGTAAAGTGAATAACATTGATTATCTTGAGACAATGGCATATTAAAGTGGGTGGGATTTATTAGGCAGCAAGTGAACATGTTGTCCCTGAAGTAGATATAATGAAAGCAGAAAAAATGAACAAGCGTATGCGTTTGAGTGATTTTTACAAGGGGCAAAGTGTAATATCTAGACAACTAGATCAGAGCAAACTCCAAAACTACAGCTCTTGTGGGATATTCCAAGTCTGTAGTAGTCAGGACCGACAAATAGCAGTCCAAGGTAGGAAAACCGGCCAATCGGGGGGGGGGGGGGGGGCAGGGTCATGGCCGGCCAAGGCTCATTGATGTACATGGGGAACGAAGGCTGGCTCATGTAGTCTGATCCGATAGAAGAGCTAATGGAGCTCAAATTGCTGATAAAGATAATGCTGGTTCTGACAGAAAGGAGTCGGAACACACAGAGCATTGCAGTTTGTTGTGTATGGGGCTGCGTAGGTGCAGACAGGTCAGGGTCAGGGTGTCCATGCTGTGCACAGCCAAAAATTCCTACAATGGGCACGTGAGCATCAGAACCGGACCACGAAGCAATGGAAGAAGGTGGCCTGGTCTAATGAATTCAAGAATGGTTTGAGGAACACAGCAATGAGTTTGGGGTGTTGACTTGGCCTAGGAATTCTCCAGATCTCAATCCAACTGGGTATCTGTGGGATGTGCTGGAAAAACAAGTCTGATACATGGAGGCCCCACCTCAAAACTTACAGGACGTAAATGATCTGCTACTGATGGCTTGGTGCCAGATACCACCACAGCATACCTTCAGAGGTCTAGGAGTCCATGCCTAGACAGGGGGTGGTCGCCTCGACTGCAGGATTGTTACCTCAGTTTCTGGGACAGACTAAATTCCTGGTGGCCCTTGTGTTACTATACCGCATACCTGTGAACTGTAACTCCATGTGAGTAATTAGGACCCGATAATTGTTTGGTTAAATTTCCTGTCAATTGACGGATGAGTTTTAATTAGAGCTAATTGGTGTTCTGTATAATCAATTTTATTCAGACATATGGATGCATCAGCCCCTGAAGAAGTGGCTTTTGCACCACGAAACACGTAGGGCATTATAGGACGCACCCAATTATCTACTATATCCAATTATTGCATTGCACCCAAACAAAGATAATATCCCTATATGGAGCTTTATAAACTTTCTTGCTATATCAATGCTATTCTTGCTATTCTATGTCTATATAGGAATTGAATTCCAAGACAATAAATATGTTGCATTTTATAATTCATAGCTGTCTGTCAATTGCCTCACTCAAAGTCACAAATTTCTTGCTCGACTAATTGACCTAGGGATGGAGGGACATGGGTCATTTAAAGTCCCACCAAATCCCCTTCCCCCTTCCTTCCTTCCTTCCTTCCTTCCTTCCTTCCTTCCTTCCTTCCTTCCTTCCTTCCTTCCTTCCTTCCTTCCTTCCTTCCCCAGCTCTATAGAGGGGACGACCTGCACCTAAATGAGGAGGGTGCAGATCTGCTGGGAGCAGGGCCAGCCCAAGACATTGTGCTGCCTAGGCCCAAGAATGAAATGCTGCCCCTTAATAGGATGCATTAAGGTGAAAAAACACAAGGGTTTACAACCCCTTTAAGGAACTCAGTCAAGTAATTGCCAGACCGTTGTTCCTAATTTTTACAGTCTACCGACTGGTATGGTACCAGCTGATTGGAGAAAAGCCAATGTAGCACCAATATTTAAAAAAAAGGTCCAAGCCATATCCCTGGGAATTACAGATCAGTTAGCCTAACATCAATAGTATGCAAGCTCTTGGAAGGGATGATAAGGGACTATATACAAGATTTTAGTACTGAAAACGGTATCATTAGCAGTAATCAGCATGGATTCATGAAGAATCGTTCTTGCCAAACCAATCTACTAACCTTCTATGAGGAGGTGAGTTGCCATCCAGATAAAGGAAGGCCCGTAGACGTGGTGTATCTGGATTTTGCAAAGGCATTTTATACAGTTCCCCATAAACGTTTACTGTACAAAATAAGATCCGTTGGCATGGACCATAGGGTGAGTACATGGATTGAAAACTGGCTACAAGGGCGAGTTCAGAGGGTGGTGATAAATGGGGAGTACTCAGAATGGTCAGGGGTGGGTAGTGGGGTCCCCCAGGGTTCTGTGCTGGGACCAATCCTATTTAATTTGTTCATAAACAATCTGGAGGATGGGGTAAACAGTTCAATCTCTGTATTTGCGGATGATACTAAGCTAAGCAGGGCAATAACTTCTCCGCAGGATGTGGAAACCTTGCAAAAAGATCTGAACAAATTAATGGGGTGGCGACTACATGGCAAATGAGGTTCAATGTAGAAAAATGTAAAATAATGCATTTGGGTGGCAAGAACATGAATGTAATCTATACACTGGGGGGAGAACCTCTGGGGGAATCTAGGATGGAAAAGGACCTGGGGGTCCTAGTAGATGATAGGCTCAGCAATGGCATGCAATAAAGAATAAAACAGAATATTAGCATGCATTAAAAAAGGATTAACTCCAGAGATAAAGTGATAAAATAAATGTGACAAAAATGTTTTTAGAGTAGTTTCGCTTATTTTATTTAGTGTTTTTTGCAAATTTTTTTTGTGTGTATTTGATCATTATTTGTGTACTGTCAATTTAAATATTTTATTTAACTTTTTTTCCCCACAGTCTGTTTTATTTTCTCTGTGAAAAAAAAAAAAAAAACATAAAATAATAAGGGTCATAAAGGGCTGTTTTTTTTTTTTTGTTTTTTTTTTAAACAAGGTCAACTCCAGGAGTTTCTTTAACCCTCAGGAGCCATTTTAAAAGACCACCTTGAAAGAAAACACCAAAATGTCCTTAATTTTGTCTAAATGACCAGATTTTCACTGAAATTTCAGAGGAGAAAATAAAAAATACAATTCTAAATGTCACTCATCCCTGTTAACAAACAATCTTGGATTTAAAATGATGTATTTTTTTTTTTTTTCAACTGACAACATTATTTGTAAAATCGATTTCACTGACTTGTTTTTGTTTTTTTCCCGGCAGTTTTGAAACAGGGAAACTGTGATGATAAATTGGCCAGGAGAGGTCTATAAATAGAAAAATCTTTCGGAAATGATATTTCCTACGATTAAAGGAGGAAAAGCAATTTCCGCCTTCATAAACAGATTTTATAGATGACACATTTGTCTTCCTCACATCCCTCGTGTTCTGGGGATCCGAGGATCCTCCATGAGAAGAGTCTGGTGCCACCTCCAGTCTCAGTGGTGGTGGGAAGTCTGTCATTTTCCTCCTCCTCGTCCTGAGAGGCAGCGGCAGGTGACAACACTTGTGGTTCCACATTATCTTCCCAATGTGGCTTCCATGAATCATGCAGATCTCATCAGAAGGACATATTTCTGTCAGCCCGCAGGGGGGAACAACAGGCACTTTGTGCTGGAATTTGGAACGCTCTGAGTTTATGGATCTAATGAGCCAGCAAGGAAAATTCACACAAGTGGTTGACTATACTTCCTCATCTCTGACCTTCACAGATAAACCATTAACCATTATCTGTGACTGTAGATATTGCAGAGAAAAATGGGACTTTCAGGTACTATATATTAATCACCGAACCTATATCTGTACATATCATTAAACAAGTTTTTATTACAAACAAGTCATAAACATAACATCAAAGGTAATGATAGTCTTGTATTGTATGGTATAAACATCTGATAAACCACCTTCCGCTTTAACCTATCTGCAGGGGCGTTGCTAGGGGGTGGCTTTTGGGGCTATAGCCCCGAATCTGAGGCCAATAGCCCCAAGTCTCTGCAGGGGTCCCCAAGGGAAGGGGGGGCTCTCTGGGGACCCTTATGTAAGTGGGGGGGGCTCTCTGGGGACCCTGATGTAAGGGAGAGGCTCTCTGGGGGCCCTGATATTAAGGCCTAGGCTCTCTAGGGACCCAGATTTAAGGGGGAGGCTCTCTGGGGACCCTAATGTAAGGGGGCCTCTCTGGGAACCCTGATGTAAGTGGGGGAGGGGCCCTCTGGGTACCCTGATGGACGGGGGAGGCTCTCTGAGGACTCTGATGTAAGGAGGCTCTCTGGGGACCCTGATGTAAGGTTATGTAAGGGGGGGCTCTCTGGGGACCCTGATGTAAGCGGGGGGCTCTCTGGGGACATATACACACACACGTATATTACTGTATATACATGTGTATGCCCACCCAAGCATATGACTTTCTTTACTACGCTGCTGTGGGCTCTAGCCCCAGATCTTTTGTAGACCTAGCAATGCCCCTGCCTATCTGTATACTATATTCATGTCAAAGAGCATGCTGGTGCATCCACTTTATTGGAGATCGTCCAAGTCGTCCGATAGGCAATTACTGTATATTACCAAAAGTATTGGGACACCTGCCTTTACGCGCATGTGAACATTAATGGCATCCCAGTCTAAAGCCTCGTACACACGATAGGATTTTACGCAGATAAAACCTCTGACTTTTGTCCGAAGGGCGTTGGCCCCAAACTTGTCTTGCATACAAACGGCACACAATTGTTGGCCAACTAACACAAACGTAATGATGTTCTATGTGGTTTTTCAGCTCTTTAGCGCCACCCTTTGGGCTCCTTCTGCTAATTTCGTGTTATTATTATTATTATACAGGATTTATATAGCGCCAACAGTTTACGCAGCGCTTTACAATATAAAAGAAGACAATAGAGTTACAATATAATAAAGTACAAGAGGATTAAGAGGGCCCTTTTAGAAGAGCTTACAATCTAATAGGGAGGGGCAGGTGGTACAAAAGGTTGTAACTGTGGGGAATGAGCTGATGGAAAAGTGGCAGGAGATTAGTTGTAGACATGATAGGCTTCCCTGAAGAGATGAGTTTTCAGGGATCGCCTGAAGGTAGCAAGAGTAGGGGATAGCCGGACCAGTGGGGGTAGCGAGTTCCAGAGGATGGGATAGGCTCTGGAGAAATCCTGGAGACGAGCATGGGAGGAGGAGACGAGAGAGCTTGAGAGTAGGAGGTCTTAAAAAGAGCGGAGGGGACGATTTGGGTGATATTTGGAGACAAGATTGGTGATGTAGCTCGTGTTAGTAGATGTTTAGTGAGTGTTGATTCTCACTTTTCATTTCACGCTTTTCAGTTCGTTTCTGAACGGCCGTTCGTCAACCAGTCATGTTGCGGAATAGGAGGAGATAACGTGTTATTTATTATTGGCCTTGGAGTTATTCCTTTGACCCAAGTCCAGTCCAGGAACAGGAGGAGGAGGAGTTCTTGGATCAAAAATTGGTTGCTTTATTAATCATGATCAATTACCGTATGTCATATGCCTATATATATATATACACTACCGTTCAAAAGTTTGGGGTCACATTGAAATGTCCTTATTTTTGAAGGAAAAGCACTGTACTTTTAAATGAAGCTAACTTTAAACTAGTCCTAACTTTAAAAAAATATACTCTATACATTGCTAATGTGGTAAATGACTATTCTAACTGCAAATGTCTAGTTTTTGGTGCAATATCTACATAGGTGTATAGAGGCCCATTTCCAGCAACTATCACTCCAGTGTTCTAATGGTACAATGTGTTTGCTCATTGGCTCAGAAGGCTAATTGATGATTAGCAAATCCTTGTGCAATCATGTTCACACATCTAAAAACAGTTTAGCTCCTTCCAGAAGCTACAAAACTGACCTTCCTGTGAGCAGATTGAGTTTCTGGAGCATCACATTTGTGGGGTCAATTAAATGCTCAAAATGGCCAGAAAAAGAGAACTTTCATCTGAAACTCGACAGTCTATTCTTGTTCTTAGAAATGAAGGCTATTCCATGCGAGAAATTGCAAAGAAATTGAAGATTTCCTACAACGGTGTGTACTACTCCCTTCAGAGGACAGCACAAACAGGCTCTAACCAGAGTAGAAAAAGAAGTGGGAGGCCGCGTTGCACAACTAAGCAAGAAGATAAGCACATTAGAGTCTCTAGTTTGAGAAACAGACGCCTCACAGGTCCCCAACTGGCATCTTCATTAAATAGTACCCGCAAAACACCAGTGTCAACATCTACAGTGAAGAGGCGGCTGCGGGATTTTGGGCTTCAGGGCAGAGTGGCAAAGAAAAAGCCATATCTGAGACTGGCCAATAAAAGAAAAAGATTAAGATGGGCAAAAGAACACAGACATTGGACAGAGGAAGACTGGAAAAAAGTGTTGTGGACGGATGAATCCAAGTTTGAGGTGTTTGGATCACAAAGAAGAACGTTTGTGAGACGCAGAACAAATGAAAAGATGCTGGAAGAATGCCTGACGCCATCTGTTAAGCATGGTGGAGGTAATGTGATGGTCTGGGGTTGCTTTGGTGCTGGTAAGGTGGGAGCTTTGTACAGGGTAAAAGGGATTCTGAATAAGGAAGGCTATCACTCCATTTTGCAACGCCATGCCATACCCAGTGGACAGCGCTTGATTGGAGCCAATTTCATCCTACAACAGGACAATGACCCTAAACACACCTCCAAATTGTGCAAGAACTATTTACAGCAGAAGCAGGCAGCTGGTATTCTATCGGTAATGGAGTGGCCAGCACAGTCACCAGATCTGAACCCCATTGAGCTGTTGTGGGAGCAGCTTGACCGTATGGTACGCCAGAAGTGCCCACCCAACCAATCCAACTTGTGGGAGCTGCTTCTAGAAGCGTGGGGTGCAATTTCTCCAGCTTACCTCAATAAATTAACAGCTAGAATGCCAAAGGTGTGCAATGCTGTAATTGCTGCAAAAGGAGGATTCTTTGATGAAAGCAAAGTTTGATGTAAAAACAATGTTATTTCAAATACAAATCATTATTTCTAACCTTGTCAATGTCTTGACTCTATTTTCTATTCATTTCACAACGTATGGTGGTAAATAAGTGTGACTTTTCATGGAAAACACAAAATTGTTTGGGTGACCCCAAACTTTTGAACGGTAGTGTATATATATATATATATATATATATAAATATATAACTAAGGGCAGGGCCACGCGATGACGTACCCGGGTGACCCCGCCCCCACTTCCCAATGGCTTCCCTGTGGCGTCACAGGGGGCGGGGCCACCGGGGTACGTCACCGTGTGGCCCGCCCTCAGTTATAAAAGAACTGTCATCCCGCTGAAGCATCATAAGGCAGGTGCCTCCCATGGAGGCGGATCTTCTTTTTTTTTCGGTCCCTCGTCGGAGCGAGAGAAGAAGGTGAATGGACTTTGTGGGACATTTTAAATTTTTTATTTTTTAATAAAGGACTTGTCCTAGGATGTGTCTTGTGGTTTTTTTTAACATTTTGACACTTTTTTTGTGAAATGGTACGGGTACAATGTACCCGTTACCATTTCAAACAGGGGGGGCGGGATCTGGGGGTCCCCTTGTTAAAGGGGGCTTCCAGATTCCGATAAGCCCCCCACCCACAGACACCCACAACCACCGGGCAAGGGTTGTGGGGATGAGGCCCTTGTCCCCATCAACATGGGGACGAGGTGTTTTGGGGGGCTACCCCAAAGCACCCTCCCCATGTTGAGGGCATGTGGCCTGGTACAGTTCAGGAGGGGGGCGCTCTCTCGTCCCCCCTCTTTTCCTGCGGCCTGCCAGGTTGCGTACTCGGATAAGGGTTTGGTATGGATTTTTGGGGGGACCCCCACTCCATTATTTTTTTAATTTTGCGGACTCGACAATTCATTATAGCCGTGAGTAGTTTTGATTAGACTTTTTTTCCTTTAGAAATGTCATTTTGTGCAGGGACTGTTCTAAACACTGGAAACATGCGGCACTTTACAGGCCTACTATAGACACCCCCCAGGTACGAAATTTAAAGGAATATTTCACTTTTATAGTTTCACTTTAAGCATTATTAAAATCACTGCTCCCGAAAAAAACAGCCATTTTTAAAACTTTTTTTTTGCATTGATACGTGTCCTCTGGGGCAGGACCCGGGTCCCCAAAAACTTACGTTCGACTCAAACATTGGGCGCATCCCTACTTCCGAGCATGCGTGTTTGGACTTTGGACTTTTGTCCAACGGATTTGTGTACACACGCTCGGAAAATCCGACTAACGACATTTATCCGCTGAAAATTTTAAAGCCTGCTATCCAACATTTGTCCACGGAAAATCCGACAACAATTGTCCGATGGAGTGTACAAATGGTCGGATTTTCCGCCAACAGCCTGTCATCACACAATTCCCGTCAGAAAATCTGATCGTGTGTACAAGGCTTTAGTCTGTAGGATTCAATATTAAAGTGTAAATAAACCACCCCTGTCCTTTTCAGCCAAGGAAGCTGCCATCTTTGCCTCTGTTTAATCTACAGCTGCCATGATGCTGCACGTGTGATCAGTTATGACACCAGCCTTTGGATGGTTTGACAGTTTGGTTGAGAGCACAACCAATGGGAGTGTTAAGTTTCCGGCATGTGGAAGAAATTAAACTGTTTTATGGATGGGTTTACGTCCGCTTTGAGTTGGCCCACCCTTTGCAGCTATAACAGCTTCAACTCTTCTGGGAAGGCTGTCCACAAGGTTTAGGAGTGTGTCTATGGGAATGTTTGACCATTCTTCTAGAAGCGCATTTGTGAGGTCAGGCACTGATGTTGGACAAGAAGCCCGCCTGTATAGTGGCGCATTTGTAGCATATATAGATTATGCTGCAGCAAAAATTACATTTCCAAAGAAAAAAAAAAAGTCAAATCACATTTAAATTGACTTGCGGTTGCAATTGCCGGCATCCGCCTATTGAAAAAAAAAAAGAAAGAAAAAAAACGGCATGGGTCCCTCCCACCCAGTCCATACCAGAACCTTCGGGTCTGGTAAAGATTTTAGGGGGAACACTACACCCTTTCAAAACCCATACCAGACCCTTATCCGAGCAAGCACCTTTTTCCCATGTTGATGGGGACAAGGGCCTCATCCCCACGACCCTGGCTGATGGTTGTGGGGGGTATGTGAGCAGGGGGGCTTATCGGAATCTGGAAGCCCCCTTTAACAAAGGGGCACCCAGATCCTGGCCCCCCCGAATGTGAATGAGAATGGGGTACATAGTACCCCTACCCATTCATCAAAAAAGTGTCAAAATGTAATAAAAACCCACAGACAGTTTTTAATATTTCCTTTATTTAAAAATAAAAAAATAAAAAAATAGTGTCCCCCAATGTAAATCCATCGTCAATCACACCACCACAGCCACTGCCGGACCCGGCATTCCCAAGCCATTATGAAAAAGGTCATGCCCCATTTTTTTTCAACCTTACCGCTCTTCTTTTCATTTCTTATTTTTTCAATGAAGAATTGCCAGGCTGCTTGCAATAAAAGACAAAAATATATAAATAGCTAAAAAGTAGTTCCAAAACAGTCCAAGATGCAGTAAAAAATACTAAAATAACCATAACAAAAAAGTTTTTTTTAATGAAAAAATAAAGGATTAGTAATGTAATTTTGACAAAATAGATTTTTGACTAAATTGATTTAGTAGTCATTTTTTTTTTAAGAATAAGATGTAGGCAAAAAAATAAAACTTTTTTTTTTTCTTTATATTGAGGGTGTGTTTTTGGGTGTATTTAGAGTAGTTTAGAGTTGTGAAAAGTTGGCATGCTGCTTGCAAAAAAGAAAAAAATATGTTAATAGCTAAAAAGTAATCCAGAAACAGTCCAACATGCAGTAAAAAATACTAAAATAAATTACGCTGCCGGAACCGAGAAAAAAAAAAAATACTCCCGCCGTCCATGAAGGCTGCCCGCCTACTACAAGCTCCGCCATTTGACAGTTCTTATATAGGTAAGGGGCGGGGCCACCTGGTGACCCAGCATGCACCAGTCCATGACGTCTCAAGAGGGCAGTGCCACCAGGTGGCCTCGCCCCTTATCTATACAAGAACTGTCGAATGGCGGAGCCTGCAGTAGGCGGCCAGCCTTCATGGATGGCGGGAGCAGTTTTTTTTTTTCCGGGTGCGGCGGACAGCGTGATTGACTTTGCATCACCAAGTACTTCCTTACCAACATTATGATTCTTGACCCGGGACACTGTTAACTCCATCCATAGTTCACACTTTCCAGGTGGGCACGCCCAAATCATGCCCATTTTTGGGTTGGTTCTCTCCAGACCCCACCTCTAAATATGAGGGAACTACCCAGCATGCCCCCTCATTGATTGGCCCTGCCTAGACCCTGCCTTTAAATATGCAAGGACCGCCCCCACTTGCAGACCTGACCCCCACAATCAATGCTTTTTTTTAAATGATTGTGCATGTGCAGTAATTCAAATAAAGTTGATGCTGTGATCCCAAAAACATGGTCCAGGACACAACATCAGCAGGGTAGAGGACCAAGATGTGGAACTGCCACGATCAGGGGGTCAGGCGTGGAGACCAGTAGCAATAGCAGTAGAGAGGCTCCCACCAACCAGAAGGATAAGTATTCAAGCAGGTCACCCTGGGAGATGACACAGGCTCACCTGAGGTGCGGAGTCTAAGCACTAACCTGTGTTCACCAGAGCTCCTGATGGTGGAGATGGGTTTTGCTGCATGTTATTACCCAGTTGTGGTCCTCAGGATCACCCCACCAGAGGGGGAGCAAGCTGGGGTCCAGTAGCAGATATAGCAGGCAGGGATCATTGAGTGGTAATGGAGATAAGGAAAGCTGCAGTTACACAAAGGCGCAAGATATCGGCTGGAGAGAATACAGACAAATTCTGACAAACAGAAGTGCAAAGACATGGGTTAAATAGGAAGTTCATGGGAGGAGCAAGGAGTTCAAAGTTCACCAGAAACAAGGTGCAAGACAAGATTATCTAAGGGTTCAGAGGGGATGTTCACCAAGGAGAACTACTGCCAGATGCAGCAGAGGTTGTGGGTTCAGATCCTGGTCCTGTGTCCTGACAGGGGCTGTCCCCAAAAATCTGGGACGGTTGGTATACAAGACCAAAATGCAGAACATCATGGAAGAAAAAATTACCTCATGGAAGAATGTACCAACACATTACTTCCCCTCACTTCCTTTCCAAATAATATGACCAGAATGAAGGAAAGCTTTGACTGGAGCTTGGTTTAACTCAAGTTTGTTTCCAAGTTGAGTAATCTTAAGGTGCAACTGAGCATCCAATGCCTATGTTAATTCAGTCTTCGACCAGTGGAACCATTGAAATAAATGGCTCAGCACAACAGCTCAAACATTAGTGCTCCTCAGTTGCGCTCCCTCAAACCTTGGCAGCCACTTACCCCCGACCGTCCAGAAAGCGGTGACGTAAAATACGTACGACGGGACTAGAAAATGGAAGTTCAATAGCCAGTAGCCAAAAGCTTCCGTCTCGTACTTGCTTCAGAGCATGCGTCGTTTTTGGTCTGTCGGAACAGCATACAGACGAGCGGTTTTCCCGATAGGAATTGGTTCCGTCTGAAAAATTTAGAACATGTTCTCTTTCTAGGTCTGTCAGCATTTTCGACGTAAAAAGTGAGATAGGGCATACACACGATTGGAATATACGTAGAAAAGCTCCCGTCTGACTTTTTCTGTCGGACATTCCGCTCGTGTGTACACGGCATTAACAGTTCTTTCACCTTCACTACAATCACTTCTTGTAGTTCTTCAGCCCACTGAGCTCCCGGTCTCTCACTAGACCCTCTGATTCACTGCCACTGAATCCCTTGAGCTCCTCCAATCTTCACGGTGGTATTTTCCTCAAGTGTCACCCCCCGCCTCTCTGCTGGGTCACTAGCTTAACACTCTAGATACCTCTCAAGCTTCACCCCGCTGGCCTGCTCGGTCCCTGGCTTGACACACAACGCTGCTCTGCAAGTGTCACCTCCGCTGGCTGGGTCCCTGGCTTGATACCCACTGAAGTTTCCCAATTCTTCACTGTCCCCAGTTGGTGAGAATACTGCTCTGGTACTTGCTTCAGTTAATAACTGTGGTCCCTGGTAATAAGGTGGATGGCCCCTTAGTGGCGACAGCTTCCCCTCTACCTCCGACCACGACAAGTTCTCTGGCCGGCAGAACCGTCACTTTTGGTTGGACTGCAAGCCGCAATCCCAACCCTGTGCTGCTCTCCTGCTTCTGGATTGGCCCTTAGACAGTGTAGCAGCCAGATGTGCCCGGGATAGGCCCAATCTCTGGCCTAGAAGCCCAGGCAGTACAACACATGTCTACCCAGACAGCCGTTCAGGTGGCATAGAACCCTGATCACCTGACTCCACCCAAATATATAGGTTCTCCCAGCATGCCAAGGGATTCAAGAAAACCCCTGCCCATTGGCTGAGATACCCCACATACCCATAATCTGCCCTTCTCATATCTAGTACCACCAAGTACACCTAGTGGTAGAAGAGAAAAGTGCAACAAGGACAAACTTAGGGAGAAATCAATAGATCTCTATCAATCCACCAGGATATCTACTCCTGGCAAGTAAATTTGTGAGGAGCAACCCTGCCTAAACTCCAGGGTGCTACAATAAAAATGGTATAAAACCTTAATATTTTATTAGCTATATCCAAACATTTCCAACATCTGGAACCATTCTTCTATGGGATAACTGGACAGGAATTCAGCTGTACATTGGAAAAAGACCCCCCCCCCCCCCCCACTCAGATAATCTCCTGAATCTCTTCCATAAATGTCCATGTATGTCCCAAAGGGCGATACCTATGTTTTTATTATGTTTTACATAAAACCAACTTTTATTTTGCGTTTACCGTCCCTCTAACTGAGCGTTCGGCGTCCTGCGCACATGGCGTGTCACGTTTTTTCCCCTGAGCTCAGTGATGCATCCTTCTATATATATGTATATATATATATATATATATATATATATATATATATACACACTGTATTCCTCAGACCAGAAAAGTGGTTTGTGGAGCAAAGTATCAATATAATTATCTTCCTCTGGGAACGGCAATTGCTGTGAAAGTCGATTTGTTTCCTGTGTAATTTTGATCTTATCTGCTGCTCATTATCCTTCTCCTTATTCTTCCTGGCTAACGATGGAACAGCAATTAGTCAGCAGAATAAAAGAGGGGGGGAAATAAAACAGCAAAAATTAAACACATTGTTTTGTGTCCACGGGGCGTGAAATGTTTACTGACGCTTCAAATAAAACAAGTTTTATAGAGGAAAAATCCATCTCCTCCGGCTTTGATATTTATATTGCCAAGATCCGAGTGAACTTCGGGGGCCCATTTCCATTTCTTTTGCGGAGCGGTAATACGCGTTATCTTGCTATTTAATGTGTGTTTGCGTTAAGGCAACCGATTGAAAATAAAGGTCCAGAAAATTGTCCCTAAGGCTTCCTTCACAATCTCGCGATTTGGGATAGCGGGCAGAATCGCTGCGATCACAAAATGTCATGGCGATCACATGGGGATCATTTTCGGATAAGCAAAAAAAAAAAAAGACAAGACAAATAAACATAACCCCCACTGTAATATCCACAATCTCCCCCACTGTAATGTTCACAATCTTCCCCACTGTAATATCCAAAAATCTCCCCCACTGTAATGTTCACAATCTTCCCAACTGTAATATCCAAAAATCTCCCCCACTGTAATAGCTCGCCGCCACCACCGGGTGTACCAAGATGGCCGACGCTCTAGAGTTAGCCCGAAACCGCGGCCTTTCCTAAGGATCGCGGGTGTGCCGATCCGAACAGGGTGGACCACTCGGATCACGGATCGGTGACGTTACGTTGCACCCCTAAATATCAATGATGGGGCACTTTTCCTCCCAAGGATTCCAATGATGGGGCACTATTCCTCCTTCTACTGACTACAGGCACTATAATTTTTTTTCCTCCCACTGACGCTGGGGCATTTTGTACTTCCACTGGTCACAGTCTGGCCCGTCTAAAATCTGAAGGACAGTAAACCGGCCCTTTTGTTCAGAAAGTTTGGGGACCCCTGTCTGAGTGCATTAGAATGCCTTTTAAAATGAATGGCAATGGGGCAGTATGGTGGCTTGGTGGTTAGCACCTCTGCCTAGCAGCTCTATCAGTTGCTTGTTCAAATCCCAACCGCAATGCTACCTTCCTGGAGTTTGCATGTTCTCCCTGTGCCTGTGTGGGTTTCCTCCGGATACTCCGGTTTCCTCCCACACTCCAAAGACATGCTGGTAGGTTAATTGGTTTGCAATGCAAATAACATGCTTTGCCATGAATTGGGGCGGATTTACTAAAGGCAAACAGACTGAGTACTCTGCAAGTGCAGTTGCTCCAAAGCATAGCAAATGAGGCTAAGCTCTGCTGACTTCCATCATCCAATCACATGCAAGCAAAAAAAAATTTTTTTTTTTTACATTTTCCTTGCATGTGATTGGGTATTGTTTGCAAAGTGACGCTTTACCTCATTTAGTGAAAGAATCTGGCTTCTTGATGTGATGTGTCATCGTCCCAAATTTGAGATTGCAAAAGAAACCCTCTAGAGTTGGGAATATATAGGCACTATCCAAAAATTATAGGTAGAAGTTAAAAAGTTTCATCATTTATTGATACGAAAAAGTAAAAAAATAAAAAATTTGAGTTACAGATTTGTGGCAAAAGACATAAAAGTATTAACAGAAGCAGTGTAAATTGTTCAAACACGATACACGACTACTAACGCGTAGACATGTGCAATTCGCTTCGTTCCGAATTAGTTTTTTAACGAATTTCAACAAATATGTTAATTCGGAAATATCCAAATTAACGAAAACCCGTTTAACCATTTTTTTCGAACATTCGTAAATTCGAAAATTTGTAAATTCGTACAATCGTACATTCGTAAATTCGAAAATTTGTAAATTCGTACAATTGCACATTCGTACATTCGTACATTCGGAAATTCGGAAATAATAATTAACTGATAATAACTGACTATTAAATTCTAGGTATTGTAATTTCCTTTCAAATTTGGCTGTTAGTGAACGTAAAGAATTTATCCGAAGTTACGAATTATCAGAAATAATGAATGCCGTATCCAAAACGAATGGAACGTAATGAAATAATAATAATAAATAATAATAATAAAAACTTATTTATTATTATTATTTATTATCAATTTGTCCCGTTCCATTTGTTTAGATGCGGCATTCGTTATTTCGGATAATTCGTAACTGCGGATAAATTCGTTACGTTCACTAACAGCCAAATTTGAAAGGAAATTACAATACCTAGAATTTAATAGTTAGTTACTATTTCAGATTTTCGAAATTTCGGGTTTTCGGATTTTCGAATTTCCAAATTTCCGAATTTTCGAATTTACGAATGTAATAATGTGCAAATGTACAAATTTACGAATTGCGATAACAAATGACCCGAAATATGAAAAAAAACAAAACAAAAACGAATGAAATGAAGACGAATACAAACTCATTTTTCGGCAGTGCACATATCTGCCAACACGTTTCGAGGATTCTTCTTCAGAGATGTCTGAGGATGGCAAAAATGTACTATCTGCAATATAAATACAGAGATAAGTACAGAAAACTTCATATGTATCCAACTTACAAAGTTAGAACTCTAATGCCCCGTACACACGGTCGGATTTTCTGATGGAAAATGTCGGATCGGAGCGTGTTGTCGGAAATTCCGACCGTGTGTGGGCTCCATCGGACATTTTCCATCGGATTTTCCGACACACAAAGTTGGAGAGCAGGAGATAAAATTTTCCGACAACAAAATCCGTTGTCGGAAATTCCGATCGTGTGTACACAAATCGGACCGACAAAGTGCCACGCATGCTCAGAATAAATAAAGAGATGAAAGCTATTGGCCACTGCCCCGTTTAGAGTCCCGACGTACGTGTTTTACGTCACCGCGTTCAGAACGATTGGATTTTCCGACAACTTTGTGTGACCGTGTGTATGCAAGACAAGTTTGAGCCAACATCCGTCGGAAAAAATCCTAGGATTTTGTTGTCGGAATGTCCGAACAAAGTCCGACCGTGTGTACGCCCTATAAGGATTTATAGCTCTATAGATTTCCTTCTAAGGACACAGGACTGGGAAATCAACCTCAATGATTTAAGGGGGGGGGGGGGCTGTAAAAACATAAGAAATGAGTGGTCAATTGCTCATTCTATAATAATGCTAAAGTGCAATATAACTCACCATATTAAATTGTATTTAGCCCATAGAAAATATGGATTTATAAAGAATTCTTACATTTAAGATGACTTTACCTCATTTACTAAGCTCTGGAGCAACTGCACTTACGCAGACTACACAGTCTATTTGCCTTTAGTAAATCACCCCTTTCCCCCAATAATGTTTAACCACTTTAAGACCACCCCACGTAGATATACTGCGGGGGCGGCCCTCCTGCACAAAAAAACATACTTGTACAAGATTTCGTGCACGGGGTCGGGGGCGTGCGCATGTGACGCACGGCAGCCCGCCCCCGCTGTGATTGCACCCGCCGATCGTTCTGAGGAGAGGCAGAACATTGGTCTACCAGAGGGGCGGGGGATAATGGAGATCTTGTGTCTCTGCTGAGCAGGAACACGGATCTTTGTCTTCCCCTAGTCAAAGCACCCCCCCCCCCCCCCACAGTTAGCAAGCACTCTCGGGGAACACATTTAACCCTTTGTTCGCCCCCTGATGTTAACCCCTTCCCTGCCGGTGTCATTAGTACAGTGAGAGTGCCAATTTTTTTTAACGCCGATCACTGTATTGGTGTCACTGGTCCCCAAAAAACTTTTGTCCGCCGCAGTGTTGCAGTCCCGCTATAAGTCGCTGATCGCCACCATTGCTAGTAAAAAAAATACAAATTCAATAAAAATATCCCATGGTTTGTAGGTGCCATAACTTTTCTGCAAACCAATCAATTGACGCTTATTCAGATTTTTTTTTTTTTTTTATCAAAAATATGTAGGAGAATACGTATTGACATAAATTGATGAAGAAATTAGATTTTTTACATTTTTTTATTGGATATGTTTTATAGCAGAGAGTAAAATATATTGTTTTTTTTTTTTTTTCAAAATTATCGCTCTTTTTTGTTTATAGCGCAAAAAAAAAAAAAAAAACCGCAGAGGCGATAAATTACTGACAAAAGATATCTCTATTTTTGGAGAAAAAAAGGACATACGTTTTATTTGGGTACAGCGTCGCACGACCGCGCAATTGTCAGTAAAATAATGCAGTTTCAGAAATAGGTCCTCGGTGATCCTTTATAGACAAGTTCCGACAAATTAGTTCATTCTGAAATATCCGAATTAACAAAAAAACACTTTAACCACTTGCCGCCCGCCCAGCGGTCAAATGAGGGCGGTGCGGGTCTCGTTCTGGGTGGACGTCACATGACGGCCTCCCAGAACGACCGCTCTCGCGCAGCATGACGATCGCGGCCGCACCGTGTTACTAGGACACGGCGCGACCCCCGATCTGTGTAAAGAGCCTCCTCACAGGGGGACATCTAGATATGTAATGGGGGCACTGATCATCAGTGCCCTGATTACAATTAAGTGCCCACCAGTGCCAACAATGCCACTGCCAGCAATCAGTGCCAACCAGTGCCCACAATTGGCACCAATCTGTGCCCACCAGTGCCAGCAATCAGTGGCCATCAATGATGCCAGTCAGTCATGGCTATTAGTGCTGCCCATAAATGGCCCATCACAAAGTGATATTTTTTGCAACACTGGCCATCTAATTCCGCCCACAATCTGCCCAGAACGTGTAGGAATCCACCCATCATGGACATGAACTCGCCACAGGAGCGCGGGGGAGCGGGGGGGGAGCGTGGGCCACAATCTGACAGAAAATAAAAATTCTGTTGGCTAATGTGGGCCTGCGCCGTCTCGCCGTCTCAACAGCTGATGTTAAAATCAGCTGTTGTGCTGTTACGCATGCGCCCTTCAGCCCGGGCACTAACCGATGTGGGGCACTTCTCGACAGAACACCTGGAGGTTCGATTGCGATCACATGATCATTCTCAGTGTGATAGGAGATACTGAAACTGTGACATGATACTAACACCCCTTTCACACTGGGGCGGTTTGCAGGCGTTATTGCGCTAAAAATACCGCCTGCAAACCGACCCAAAACAGCCGCTGCTGTTTGTTCAGTGTGAAAGCCCGAGGGCTATCACACTGAAGCGGTGCGCTGGCAGGAGAAGAAAAAAACTCCTGCAAGCCGCATCTTTGGAGCGGTGAAGGAGCGGTGTATTCACCCACTCCTAAACAGCTCCTGCCCATTGAAATCAATGGGACAGCGCGGCTATACCGCGGCAATACCGCGGCTATAGCCGTGCTGTACGAGTGGTTTTAACCCTTTTTCGGCCGCCAGCGGGGGGTTAAAACCGCACCGCTAGCGGCCGAATACCGCTGTAAAACAGCGCTAAAAATAGCGCTGTTTTACCGTCGATGCCCCCTACCGCCCCAGTGTGAAAGCAGCCTAAGTATCCAGTCATTGTCTGTCAACAGAAGGAGTTTCTTCTGGTGCAGTAAGCCTAAAGGCATTGCTTGGGATGCCACATTGCATGCAGCAAGCTGCCTACTCCCTTGGCTATGGGCATGGAAAAAAATAATCACCATGGACATCATCGCACCAGGACTGTAATCAGTGCAGATCCAGCACCCATGTCATTGGGATTAGATGTGGGTATTGCTAAAAGTACCCATCTGGGGGGGGAGAACCTCTGGGGGAATCTAGGATGGAAAAGGACCTGGGGGTCCTAGTAGATGACAGGCTCAGCAATGGCATGCAATGCCAAGCTGCTGCTAACAAAGCAAACAGAATATTAGCATTAAAAAGGGGATCAACTCCAGAGATAAAACGATAATTGTCCCGCTCTACAAGACTCTGGTCCGGCCGCACCTGGAGTATGCGGTCCAGTTCTGGGCACCAGTCCTCAGGAAGGATGTACTGGAAATGGAGCGAGTACAAAGAAGGGCAACAAAGCTAATAAAGGGTCTGGAGGATCTTAGTTATGCGGAAAGGTTGCGAGCACTGAACTTATTCTCTCTGGAGAAGAGACGCTTGAGAGGGGATATGATTTCAATATACAAATACCGTACTGGCGACCCCACAATAGGGAGAAAACTTTTTCGCGGAATGGAGTTTAACAAGACACGTGGCCACTCATCAAAATTAGAAGAAAAGAGGTTTAACCTTAAACTACGTAGAGGGTTCTTTACTGTAAGAGCGGCAAGGATGTGGAATTCCCTTCCACAGGCGGTGGTCTCAGCGGAGGGCATCAATAGTTTCAAGAAACTATTAGATAAGCACCTGAATGACCGCAACATACAGGGATATGTAATGTAATACTGACATATAATCACACACACAGGTTGGACTTGATGGACTTGTGTCTTTTTTCACC
Source organism: Lithobates septentrionalis (assembly GCA_037952835.1). NCBI lineage: Eukaryota > Metazoa > Chordata > Amphibia > Anura > Ranidae > Lithobates > Lithobates septentrionalis. Next base: position 24,192 of record JBBDGP010005151.1, read on the forward strand.
CTCACCTACTATGTAACTATGTAACATTGCAGCGCTGGAGATCGGAGGACTGGGGGCAACATAACAGTCGATTAATATTATGCTGGACAGTCCGGCTATTCCGCAGAGCAGAATGGGAACCATTTCCCTTCACAGGGGCCGCAGTGGCCAATTACGTTAATGCCTGTCATTATACGGCCGTTTGCTGTTAATGACGGTTAATTGTAGTCCAGTAATTTATGTACACCCGCCTATTAGAGGCTACTTAGAGAGATAAATCTAGAGAGCAGATGGACGATGCTCATGCAGCAGCTGGATAAAATTGTAGAGCCTTGACACATAAAACACAACTTTTCTAGTGCAGACATAAGGAGCCCGGCAAAAACTAACGATAAAAACTTTGTTTTCACTCATTGAACCCATTACAGAACTCTTGTGGGAAGGCTAGAAGTAGGTATGGCCTTGTCTGGTGGCATACCTGGCCAATGAATGGGAAGGGAAGGCTGCCATCACCTACAGCAGCGGTCCCCAACCTTTTTTGGTACCAGGGACCGTTTTTCGAGGCAGGTTTTCCAAGGACCGGGGGGGGGTTGTGGTTGGGTGCGTGTGGATATTCACAGAGTCGGTCCTCAGCTCCCCTTCACATCACCACCTCCTTTATGTCCACAGCGCCCCTTTACATCATTGTCCCCAATTAACATAAAGAGGATTTCACTGCAAAGGGACACTGTGATGTAAAGGGGACTGCACTATAAAGGGACACTGTATGCCGCCCCTTTCCTCTCTATGATTACTGCCCCCTTTCAATCCACATCCCCTCCTCCATGCACAGTCCTACCTTCAGCAGTTATCAGCCCGTGTGTCCTCTTCTGGGCCTCCTGCTACTCCAAGAATGTCATCCTATCAGCAGGGCAGGGGTCGGAGGTGCGGTGCTGCAGATCTGGACGGAGGGTGGGTGCCACCCAACTTAGCACTTTAACAAGCAGGTCCAGATCTCCAGCTCCTCCTGCCCCTTGCCCTGATGATAGGATGACATTGTCATCGTGGCAGGAGACCCGGGCATGGCAGGACACGGGACTAGTGGCTTGGCCGCACAGCAGGAGGTCAACGGTGAACGTGGTCTGTGATAGTCCTGTCCGGACCACAGTCACCGCTCACCTCCTGCTGTGTGGCTCGCTTATCAACAGGCCATGGACCGGTACCAACCTGCCGTACAGGGGTTGGGGACCTCTGACCTACAGGTAAGCCTTGCCAATTTCTCAGGTGCTCTCAGATCATCTTAGGCAGCATTTCTCAAGTTTTTTTTACCCAGAAGAACCCTTTAAAATAATTTTTCAGGTCTTGGAGAACCCTTACTATCAGGAGTCGACACTTACAGTCAGGAGTCGATGGCAATATACTTCTTACATTGGTGGTCAGTCAGAAGAATGCAACACTTGCAGACAGCTAAAAAGATAATTGGGTCATGCTGTTGGTTTTTCCAGGTAGATTTGGCCCTGGTACTATGCAGACACCATCAGATGTGAATGTCAATCAGCTATAGCTCAAGGAACCCCTAGCAACTTCTGGAAAAACCTAGGATTCCACGCAACCCTGATTGAGAATGGCTGTTCTCAGGTGACATTGTTGCATGCATGGCACTCATGTGGAAGGGAAAAATATTTCCTTTAGTTGGTGTCAGAAAAAACCAAGTACATGTTCATGCCTGGAGATCTGCATGTGCGCACAGAATGGTCCACAAACCTGCGCACAGGATCAGGGCGGTGCACATATCCGCACGTGCACATTAGCGTGAACATTGGAATTGACTTTGGCCTATTTTAAAGCACTGCAAAACTCAGATTCACTGTTGAGTGGTCCTCAACTCCTATGACCAGTCCCTGCTTGCTTCTGTGTTCTACCTGGTTTGCCTTTGCTTGGTCTTGATCCCTCCATTACCTGACCTCTAGCTTGTTACCTGACTCCGCATCTTGCCTATAGTTTGGCACCATCTCCAGCTTGTGTGATACTGACCCTGGCTTGGCTTCTGTTTTCACTGTTTGCCTCCTGAATCTTCATGTCCGATGGCTAATCGTAGCCAACTCTTGCTCGCCTGACCACGGTTCTGTCTTTTGTATCCGCAAGTCCTGTGATGATACGGGCACACGTTTTTTCGCTCTCCAGCTCCTGCCTCGCTGCATATTCCAGTGCCTCTGTTGGCCAGGACATACCCCGGGCTCCTGTGCCACCCATGTCCCATCATAACCTGTCATCTACCTTGGGGGGGGGGGGGACAGGACAGGAGGTGTAAGGATGAGCCCTCTCATCAGCTTGGCTTCCACCAGGTAAGAGACAGTTGGACACATTTCTATGTTGAATTTAAATTTTTTACTCTTTGGAGTTCTGCCTTACTTGCATTACCTACCTGTAAAACACACACAGACCAGTTCGTTTTTGAGCCCAATTAACCCACTGGTATATATTTTTTGTTGTGTATTGTGAAAAAATGCACCCAAACAAGAGGAGAACATACAGATTCCATGGAGGAAGAGCGCATCCCTGAACTCTGCACTCTGTACACAGCGCACTCCTGAACCCTGCACTCGGCTCATAGCACACTCCTGAAACCTGCAATCTCAACTCTGCATACAATATGTAGCACACTCCTGAATGCTGCACGCTGCACGTGACAGAATACGGACGCCCTGACTGGGTATCTCCGCCAAGAGGTTGCTTCCCAAACTCTGGAACATGATATCAGTGAATCTGGTTATAGGTACCCCAAGAACTAGACAACACCAGTTTTGGAGTAAACCAGAATAAGAACTGTTTGAACAGGGGCACAAAGAGATATACACTCAGAGGACAATCCCCCCTCCTTTGCATAATGACACAGGGCGGGGTATACTTTACCTTCTCCAGTAACATGTAAGCCAATCCACATACACATATATATCCCATAATACTTCGCTCCCAAGGAGACAGAAACAAAAGAACAATGGGATACAGGCACTTAATGAACACATAACAACCCCCACCCCACCTCAAACGATCTGTCATTCTGAAAAGTGCAATTATTTATCTTCATGTATTCCTTGGGGGATATTGTTCAGAAATATTACTGTCCCAAGTGAAAGAGCCCCTTTATTCTCTCAGCACACACCACACATATAGAACCCTGGATAACAGGGGAAAAACGAAATGTTGAGTCCGGTGTGGTTATACTGGGAGTCTGGTTAGTGCAGACCAGACTAGGGTTCTCGGTCACCCTGTGCCCCTAATAGACACTGGGTCACTTACACATAGGAGGGGCCAGGGGAGCTGGACAAGGGGTTTCCTGACCTCTCTAAGGTAAGCTGAGTTTCACAAGCCCTCTGCCCAAAGTGACTCCCGTCAGATATCTCCCCTTTCGGCAGGGGACTAACACAGAAGGAGACCTCAAACAGGTTGACTTTGAAGTTAGTCCGAAGTTCCAGTCCCCCAATGTCTGTACCCACACAGTACCCCAAACACATTGTCCCAAACAGAGAATTACTCACCCAGCCAACCTCTGCCTCCCTCGAAGAACATACCCACCGCCCACCGTTTGGGGGGAAGTGTGGACTGGCTCTTCTCCCTGGAGTCCTTTTAGTCACTGGAGAGAAGACAGGGTGGCTGGGCTCACTCTGTCATGCTGTTGGGGATCTGGGCTGACTGCCCAGCATCCCTGGGGCATACAGGTGGAGACTGTATCCCCATCCACTACCAGAGGAAATCCATCTTTGGTTAGTTGAGGGCAGAGGCCAGCAGCACTCTGCTCTGTTGCCAACCCTTCTGCTGGGTGGCTGTCAGTGGAGACCGCAGGCCCATCCACGGACACCAGCTCAAGCTGCAGTTGCGAGGTGCCGATTCCATTCCCTCCCTGAAGCTCCTGCAGAGTTGATTGTTGTGTGCAGAGGCCAGTAGCGTTCTGCCCTGCTCGCGCTTCAGCGCTCACATCATCCGCTCCGGCTAACTGTTGTGGAGGGAAGACAGTTTCCTCCACTCTGGCTGACTGTTGAGGAGGGAGGCTGACAACCTCCTCTCCCTTCTCCCCCTGGATCCAGATCTGCTGCTGGGAAGTGACCATCTCCTTCGCACCCTGTGCCTCCGGAACTGCCGCAGGTGTGGGGCAGAAGTCTTGGACCCTCCGTCCGGCTGCCAGCGCTTCAGCTGGAGAAGTTTCTGGTTTCCACAAGCCCTCTGCCCAAAGTGACTCCCGTCACATATGTAGCACACTCCTGGTGTTTAATGCGCCTTTAAGACCACACCCTCCAAGGAAAGTGAGTAGCATGATTGAGATCCCGCACCTATTCTCTGAGAAAACAAAAGCCCTGGTCATATCTGAACAGTTCTCAGTTGAGAAGGTAGATGGTGACCTTGGATGATGGCTGAACAAAGATGGTCCTGTAGCTCTGGAGAGAAAAGCAGGCATTATCGGGGGGTGTACTGTGATCGTTGTAGGAGGTAATAAATACCTGGAAGTGTTACAATCACACAATATTACGCATGCTGCACTTAACAGGGAAAAATATAGCTTATGACAGGTCCAGTCTAAAGTGATTTTGCACCAAAGGGGGATCTCTTCTAATTCAGCTGTAGCAGGAGGAGAACCTGGCTTTGGATTGGTTGAGAGTTAGTGGTATCCATGGTGCTATAAATAGTGAATTGTCATTATTTTACTATATGGTGCTATAAATAGTAACATGTGATATTTTCACGCCGTTCAAACCCCGCAAACAGCTTTCTGTTCTTTTCTGAACCATCTGATGTGGAAGAAAAGTCTAAAAATAGCAAAAAATTATCAGAGTGGACAGGGCGGTCGGCACACATGGGGCTCTTCTCACCGGCTGGTGGAACGCGTTCAGTGCGGCACTATCGCATGATAAGCGAGAAGTCGATATTTATAGAGCGGTTGCAGCTTTCCTGGGAGTCGATCATGATAAAACAGAAATGTGCTGATTCCAGCTACTAATATTAGTTCTGCAATCAATCATTTACCAGCAGCTGATGGACTTTCAGGAGAAGCGGCCAAAGCAGAGGCGCCAATTCTGGGTGCCAGTGCTGAGGCCAGGCATGTCAAGGGGCCACAATATGAGAGCAACAAATAAAATCAATCAAAACTGATCAACTGCTAATGCTCTTCAATATACATTCACCGGCCACGTTATTAGGTACACCTTGCTAGTACCGGGTTGAACCCCTTGCCTTCATTCTTCATGGAATAGATACAACAAGGTGTTGGAAACGTTCCTCAGAGATTTTGGTCCATAGTGACATGATAGCATCACGCAGTTGCTGCAGATTTGCCGGCTGCACATCTATGATGCCAATCTCCCGTTCCACCACATCCCAAAGGTGCTCTATTGGAAGAGATCTGGTGAGTGTGGAGACCATTGGAGTACAGGGACCTCATTGTCCAGTGGTGAGATGATTGGAGCTTTGTGACATGGTGCATTATCCTGCTGGAAGGAGCCATCAGAAGACGGGGACACTGTAGTCATAAAGGGATGGACATGGTCAGCAACAATACTCAGGTAGGCCGTGGTGTTTAAACCATGGGGGGCCCAAAGTGTGCCAAGAAAATATCCCCCCCACACCATTACACCCCCACCACCAGCCTGAACCGGTGATACAAGGCAGGATGGATCCATGCGCCAAATTCTGACCCCACCATCTGAATGTCGCAGCTGAAATCCAGACTCTTCAGACCAGGCAACATTTTTCCAATCTTCTATTGTCTAATTTTGGTGATCCTGTGCCAATTGTAGCCTCAATTTCCTGTTCTTAGCTGACAGGAGTGGCACCCGGTGTGGTCTTCTGCTGCTGTAGCCCATCTGCTTCAAGGTTCGATGTGTTGTGCATTCAGAGATGGTATTCTGCATACCTTGGATGCAACAAGTGGTTATTTGGGTTACTGTTGCCTTTCTATCATCTGGAACCGGTCTGCCCATTCTCCTCTGACCTCAAGAAGGCATTCTACTCCACACAACTGCCGCTCACTGGATATTTTCTCTTTTTCCCACCATTCTCTGTAAACCTGAGAGATGGTTGTGTGTGAAAATCCCAGAAATAATCAGAGCAGCCCATCTGCCACCAACAACCATGCCACGTTTAAAGTCACTTAAATCCCCTTTCTTCCCTATTCTGATGCTCGGTTCGAAATTCAGCAATTCATCTTCTTCACGTCTCGATGCCCAAATGCATTGAGTTGCTGCCATGTGATTGGCTGATTAGCAATTTCTGTTACTAAGCAATTGAACAGGTGTACCTAATAAAGTGTCCGGTGGGTGTATACAGAGCACAGCGCCCATATGGATCAGAACTCTATGATTACGCAGGGAGAGCCGCCTTCTCCTGATACACAGAGCACAGCGCCCATATGGATCAGAACTCTATGATTACACAGGGAGAGCCGCCTTCTCCTGATCTACAGAGCACAGCGCCCATATGGATCAGAACTCTGATGATTACACAGGGAGAGCCGCCTTCTCCTGATATACAGAGCACAGGGCCCATATGGATCAGAACTCTATGATTGCACAGGGAGATCCGCCTTCTCCTGATATACAGAGCACAGGGCCCATATGGATCAGAACTCTGATGATTACACAGGGAGAGCCGCCTTCTCCTGATATACAGAGCACAGGGCCCATATGGTTCAGAACTCTATGATTGCACAGGGAGAGCCGCCTTCTCCTGATATACAGAGCACAGGGCCCATATGGATCAGAACTCTGATGATTACACAGGGAGAGCCGCCTTCTCCTGATATACAGAGCACAGGGCCCATATGGTTCAGAACTCTATGATTACACAGGGAGAGCCGCCTTCTCCTGATACACAGAGCACAGCGCCCATATGGATCAGAACTCTATGATTACACAGGGAGAGCCGCCTTCTCCTGATATACAGAGCACAGCGCCCGGCTGTAACAGACCGGCATCCTCGCCCTGAGAGGACCTTGTCCCGGAGCTGATTTTGTAACAAATCTTTTCATCACATGAAGTTTGATTACATTCTCTGACCAAAAAACTAAAACAAACCGACATCATAATATAACAGCAATGCCAAGAATGTGCCAAAAAGTCTCCGCTGAGCCCAACTGATCCGTTTACGAGGACCGCTCAACTAACCATCTATAGAGATGAAGATCTGTTCTGTGCATTTCGGATTCCTCTCCAGGACCTTCTCCTGTCATATTCTGCACTTCCAGGGAGATATTCGAATCCCCACAACAAATCCAGATCCTTCCATCTGCTCGCTGTCACTCTTCCCTCTCTTCTCCTTTGGTGTAAGGTCCAGCAAATTCATGGGAATGTGGAATGCTCCACCATATATGGTGGCAATCAGGGGCAGCGGGACAAGGGGTGGCACAGCTCCCAACTGTCCCTGATTTCAGGAATGTCCCTCTGTCCCTCATTCCTCCTCATTTGTCCCTCATTTTGGTCCGATCTATATCTTTGTATATAAAATGCACTTTTTATCTTTCAAAAAGTGTTTCCCAGCGCTAAAGCTTTCATCTAAATTCTAAATGGCTGCATTTGTAAAATCTAAAAGCCAATATAAAGGAATAGTAGTGGTAAAAATAAAGCCCTTGTGGATTCATTTAACCTTTTTTTGGGTTAATTCTCCTTTAAGGGGGTGTGGCAGGGGGCGTGTCCTATGCCTACATACATTTGCCAGTAGGTGTCTCTCATTCCCATTTCAAAATGTTGGGAGGTATGGGGTGGGCAGGAGTGGGCAGCTGCCCCGGTCGCAGTGGGGGTTGTGCTAAAAGGGGTGATTTGTAAGGGGGGGGGTTGGTACTTGGAGGGTGGATTTCTGTTAGGAAGGGGGATTGGGAGGGGAGGTAGGAGGTTGTGCTAGTACGGTTGATTTGGGGGATTTGTGCTAGGAGGGGACATTTGGGGAGTAGAAATAGTTCTAGGAGAAGTGATTTCGGGGGGGGGGGATTTGTGCTGGGAGTGGAGTATTTGGAATGGGGGGGTATATTTATGCTTAGATGGGAAATTTGAGGGGTAGAGCGATATTTGTACTGGAAGGGGGTACATTTATGTTTGAGGGGCTTGCCAAGGGAATTTATTGGGTAAGTGTGAAGATTAGTGCTCAAATTTGTTTTTGAAGGGGGGGGGGGGGGATTTTTGTTGGCACATAATGTTAATACATTTTTTTGGGGGGGGGGACACCGTTTGCCATCTTTGCCCTGGGCACTAGATTATCTTGTCCCAGCACTGGTGGCAACTTCCTAAGTCACAATGACTTTGTGAAGTGCAAACCCCCGAAGGAGCGGCTGAGAATGTACCCAATGTAGTACAGAGGTTGCCAGTCACAAGCACAGATCCATGCACACTGGCAATACAGGTTCAGTTCAGGCAGCACTGGATCTGTAGGGGGGCAAAAGGGGCAATTGCCCTGGCTCCCCCCCCTGCCAGAGTGGTCCTCAGACTTCCTTTATTAAAAAAATAAAACATATGAAACATGAAACAATATGGCATGCATTAAAAGGGGGATCAACTGCAGAGATAAAACGATAATTCTCCCGCTCTACAAGACTCTGGTCCGGCCACACCTGGAGTATGCTGTCCAGTTCTGGGCACCAGTCCTCAGGAAGGATGTACTGGAAATGGAGCGAGTACAAAGAAGGGCAACAAAGCTAATAAAGGGTCTGGAGGATCTTAGTTATGAGGAAAGGTTGCGAGCACTGAACTTATTCTCTCTGGAGAAGAGACGCTTGAGAGGGGATATGATTTCAATTTACAAATACTGTACTGGTGACCCCACAATAGGGATAAAACTTTTTCGCAGAAGAGAGTTTAATAAGACTCGTGGCCACTCATTACAATTAGAAGAAAAGAGGTTTAACCTTAAACTACGTAGAGGGTTCTTTACTGTAAGAGCGGCTAGGATGTGGAATTCCCTTCCACAGGCGGTGGTCTCAGCGGGGAGCATTGATAGCTTCAAGAAACTATTAGATAATCACCTGAATGACCGCAATATACAGGGATATACAATGTAATACTGACACATAATCACACACATAGGTTGGACTTGATGGACTTGTGTCTTTTTTCAACCTCACCTACTATGTAACTATGTAACTATATTTTCCCTTGTGTGTTAATTAAGAAAATTGTCCAGTTTGCAGCCTTTGCCAAGCTCTGGTCATGTCTCACTCCATCTCAACATTTTTATTACACTATGAAGGGATTGCTAATAACTTTCCAGGAGGAAATACAGCTCTTGAAATACACTATGTTGTCAAAAGTTTTGGGACACCTGCCTTTACACGCATGATTTGGACCAGTGCACAAAGCAAGGTCCATAAAGACATGGATGAGCAAGTTTGGGGTGGAGGAACTTGACTGGCCTGCACAGAGTCCTGGCCTCAACTCGATAGAACACCTTTGGGACGAATTGGAGTGGAGACTGCAAGCCAGGCCTTCTCGTCCAACATCAGTGCCTGACCTCACAAATGCGCTTCTGGAAGAATGGTCAAACATTCCCATAGACACACTCCTAAACCTTGTGGACGGCCTTCCCAGAAGAGTTGAAACTGTTAAAGCTGCAAAGGGTGGGCCAACTCAATATTGAACCCTAAGGACTAAGACTGGGATGCAGTTAAAGTTCATGTGCGTGTAAAGGCAAGTGTCACAATACTTTTGGCAACATAGTGCACAGAGTTACAAAGCTGATTCAATGTAACTATGTAAAAATCACCTTACCTAAAACCTATTGGTACTATATTACCATTTCAAAAAACATTGTTACATCCACTTTGTTCGATTTTGTCTGAATCATCAAAGAACAAACTCTCTACACGTTTCGTAGACCCACAGTCTACTTCTTCAGGGGAAGGGAACGGAGATCATATAAAATTATATAAATACAGTTTATTATCTTATATGTAATAGAAGATGTCCATGTGGATGATGTATCCAACAACAAAACTTCAATTACACATTTACATATAATAATCCATCCCACTTGTCACCCTAAACCAATAAAAGACATATACTGTATGTAATAGGGTTGCACTGATACTTGGAAAGGGGGTTACAGTGGTGGGGCAGATGAGCAGATAAGTTCAGTGTTAGGACAGATGAGAAGATGGTTCAGTAGTGAGACAGAAGAGCATGAGGGTACATTGGTGGGGCAGATGAGAAAGGAGGTACAGTGGTGGGGCAGATGAGAAAGGGGGTACATTGGTGGGGCAGATGAGAAAGGGGGTACATTGGTGGGGCAGATGAGTAGGGTGGTACAGTGGTGGGACAGATGAGCAGGGGGTTATAGTGGTGGGGCAGATGTGCAGGAGGTACATTGGTGGGGCAGATGAGCAGGGGATTACAGTGGTGGGGCAGATGAGCAGGGTGGTACGGTGGTGGGGCAGATGAGCAGGGGGGTACAGTGGTGGGGCAGATGAGAAAGGGGGTACAGTGGTGGGGCAGATGAGAAAGGGGGTACATTGGTGGGGCAGATGAGCAGGGGTATACAGTGGTGGGGCAGATGACCGGGGGGTACAGTGATGGGGCAGATGAGCAGGGGGGTACAGCGGTGGGGCACATGAGCAGGGGGGACAGTGATCTGAGGTGTGAAGGTGTATGAATTGGGGCTGATCTGAGGCCTGATAGTGCAGGATGTTAATTTCTCAGTACTAAAGTAGTTTACAGCATTTACTTTATAAAAAATCCTTTTCGTGATTGAGAGTGTGAAGTTGACATTTTTTTGTTATAAAATCGGCACGCTCAATTTCTTTGAAAACATTTTTCGGCACACTGTGCTCAGAAGGTTGCCTCCCCCTGGATTAACGTGATGAACTTCAATCTGCACATGAAGTCAGTTTAAAGCAACCCGTCATATAAAAACATTTTTTTTTTTTTTTTTTTTAATAAATGTTTAAATGTCCCTCTTTTAAACCCCTTAATAACCCCTAATTTACTCTAATCAGCCTTAATTAACTCCTGATTCTCCTTCACTTAAATATTATTTTCCTGCTGATTATTATTTTTTTGTTCACTTCAATCTTATAAACTGTGAATAATTCGGTTTTTTTTTTTTGTTTGCTTTGTTCATTAATGTTTTTTCATCTTTAACATATATTTACACGTTTCACATTGAGAAAGGAGCAAAATAAAAAAAAATAAATAAAAAAAATGTATTTCATTTGTAAATAACTTTTCAATGCTTTGTACTTTTGCTGACAGCTGAAGTGTAAACAAAAAAGTTGCCGGTAGGTATCGGTAATTGGTATCGACGAGTACTTAAAAAAGTATCGGTACTCATAAAAAAAATGGTACTGGTGCATCCCTAGTAGGTAATATGGGGGGAGGGTTATTGTACTATTAGCAGCATCTGATGTGTGCTTTAAACTCTGTGTTGTTTTGTTTGGGGGGGCGGCAAGCAACTACCCCCCCCCCCCCTGCGGCACCTCAAAGTCCTCCCCCCCGCTTGCTGTCTGCCGGTCGGTCCACTTACCCCATCTAGGCGGCAGACATCAAGAGCAGCGGAGATCGGGGCATCGGGACGCGGCTCCTGTATCTTCTCCTCCTCGCTTCCGCCGTGCGTCTCCTCCCCTCTTCCTAGGCCTCCAATAGGATTGACGGTCCTTTCAGCCAATCGGGTGAGGGGTATCATCCGCTGTTGTAACACCTAGGTGGGCTCATTGCGCAATGCTCTGCACCCCGAGTCCACCCTATTTTGAAGCCTATTGGAGCCTCTGGCTTCAAAAAAACACCCCCACAGCTGTAATTCAGGCGCCCGGCGTCTTGAAAGGGGCCGCCGGACGCATGAATAGGGGGGTGGCGATGGATAGAGCATCGCATTGCTGCATCGCTAGAAGGTGGAGAGGGTGGCGGCCGTGGCACAGCGATTTACAAAGGAAAAGTGTGTTTGCATAAATGGTGCATTGACACTAGACATGTGCACTGACAAAAAAATTTTAGTTTTAGTTTTCGTTTCATTCTTTTTTTGCCTTCTTCGGAAATTCGAAAATTCTGAAATTTGGAAATCCAAAAATTCAGATTTTCAAATTTCCGAATTTCCGAATTTTCAGGTTTCCGAATTTTCAAATGTTCAAATATTCGAATTTCAGAATCTTTAAATTTTCAAATTTCCGAATTTCGAATTTCCATATTTTGAATTTTCGAATTTTGAATTTTCGAATTACGAATTTTCAAATTTCCAAATTTCCGAATTTTCAAATTTTCAAATTTCGAATTTCCAAATTTCGAATTTTCGAATTTCCAAATTCTGAACTTTCGAATTTCCAAATTCTGAACTTTCGAATTTCCGAATTTTCAAATTTCCAGATTTCAAATTTCCAAATTTCGAATTTTTGAATTTCTGAATTTCGAATTTCCGAATTTCGAATCTCCAAATTTCGAATTTCCGAATTTCGAAAATCCGAAAATCTGAAAAAAAGAAAGCAAATCAGTAAAATTTGAAATATTAACTAACTAATAATAACTAGCTACTAAATTATAGGTATTGGAATTTCCTTTCAAATTTGGCTGTTAGTGAACGTAACGAATAGGAATTCATCCAAAGTTACGAATTATCCGAGATAACGAATGCCGCATCTAAACAAATGGAATGTTTTTCCTCAGAATTGGGCATGTACCCAGGGGGTATGGGAAGAAGTAATGAGTAGACTCCTGATCAACAATGAATGGGTAAGGGGGAAGGGAAGGGAAATTTTTTTTTTTTTTCTCTTGGGTAAGGGATAGGTTTGTGAAATTGTGGAATGAATGTAATGTTATTGTATAGTCCTTGTTTGTGGTTTAAGGAACATAAAGCTATATGATAATGTATGGAAATGTTGTATTTATAAAATGAAAATAAAAATTTTGATTATATAAAAAAAATAAACAAATGGAATAGAACAAATTAATAATAAATAATAATGATAAAGAGGTTTTATTATTGTCATTTATTATTATTAGATCATTACGTTCCATTCGTTTAGATGCGGCATTCGTTCTTTCAGATAATTTGTAACTTCGGATAAATTCGTATTCGTTATGTTCACTAACAGCCAAATTTGAAAGGAAATTCCAATACCTAGAATTGAATAGTTATTATTAGTTAGTTATTATTTCAAATTTTGGGGTTTTCGAATTTTCGGACTTTCATTCTTTTCAATTTGCAGATTTTCATTCTTATTTTCAGATTTTCACATTTCTAAATTTTTGAATTTTCAAATTTCCAAAGTTTCAAATTTCCGAAATTTTGAATTTCTGATTTCGAATTTTCCAATTTCCGAAATTTTCGAATTTCCGAATTTTGAATTTCCGAATTTTCAAATTTCCGAATTTCGAATTTCCGAAATATCAAATATCCGAATTTTCAAATTTCCGAATTTCGAATTTCCGAATTTTCAAATTTCCGAATTTCGAATTTCCGAAATATCAAATATCCGAATATTCAAATTTCTGAATTTCTGAATTTTCAAATTTCCGAAAATTCGAAATTTCATCATTTCCAAATATCCGAAATTCCAAATTTTCGGAAATTTGAAAATTCGGAAATTTGAAATTCGGAAATTCGAAATTTTGGAAATTGAAAAAATTCTGAAATTCAGAAATTTTGGAATCAACGAATAACACATTTCACTAAAGGAAAATAGACTGTGTACTTTGGAAGTGACGTTGCTCCAGAGCTTAGTGAATGAGCAGAAGCTCTGCTGACTTCCATCATCCAATCATGTGCAATAAAAAATTCATTTTTTTTCTTTTCCTTGCATGTGATTGGATAATCTTTGTAAAGGGAAGCTTTGTCTGATCTTCATCTGGAGCAACTTGCCTTGCAAAGTTCAGAGCCTATTTGCCTTTAGTGAATCCACCCCAATGACTGGAGCCTCTGAGCTCACCGTGTAATATACAAGTTTTTTGCCTTTTTTTTAATGTCTTTGGACTCTTATCACATTATGTTAAGCAGAGTGATCCGATCTAAAAATTGTTCATATCCCCTGCAGACTTATTACAGGCCGTGTCTTGTGGTCAGCACAGACATTGCAATGAAATCCCCAGAGTACATCATTGCTTTAAATATTGGTTGAAGTCGATGTAAACTTCAACCGGATGACGTTTCATTTGCTCTGTGCACAATAAACAATAGTCCTTTTTTTTTAAAAATAAAATCATTGTTTTCACTTATTTCTTTCCTCCTTTGTGCTGCTTATCCCATGATGCCTCTTTGCAGCCACTTTACAGTCAGATCCATAAATATTGGGACATCGACACAATTCTAATCTTTTGGGCTCTATACACCACCACAATGGATTTGAAATGAAATGAACAAGATGTGCTTTAACTGCAGACTTTCAGCTTTAATTTGAGGGTTTTTACATCCAAATCAGGTGAACGGTGTAGGAATTACAACAGTTTGTGTATGTGCCTCCCACTTTTTTAAGGGACCAAAAGTAATGGGACAGATTAACAATCATCCATCAAACTTTCACTTTTTAATACTTGGTTGCAAATCCTTTGCAGTCAATTACAGCCTGAAGTCTGGAACGCATAGACATCACCAGACGCTGGGTTTCATCCCTGGTGATGCTCTGCCAGGCCTCTACTGCAACTGTCTTCAGTTCCTGCTTGTTCTTGGGGCATTTTCCCTTCAGTTTTGTCTTCAGCAAGTGAAATGCATGTTCAATCGGATTCAGGTCAGGTGATTGACTCGGCCATTGCATAACTTTCCACTTCTTTCCCTTAAAAAACTCTTTGGTTGCTTTCGCAGTATGCTTCGGGTCATTGTCCATCTGCACTGTGAAGCGCCGTCCAATGAGTTCTGAAGCATTTTGCTGAATATGAGCAGATAATATTGTCCGAAACACTTCAGAATTCATCCTGCTGCTTTTGTCAGCAGTCACATCATCAATAAATACAAGAGAACCAGTTCCATTGGCAGCCATACATGCCCACGCCATGACACTACCACCACCATGCTTCACTGATGAGGTGGTATGCTTTGGATCATGAGGAGTTCCTTTCCTTCTCCATACTCTTCTCTTCCCATCACTCTGGTACAAGTTGATCTTGGACTCATCTGTCCATAGGATGTTGTTCCAGAACTGTGAAGGCTTTTTTAGATGTTGGCAAACTCTAATCTGGCCTTCCTGTTTTTGAGGCTCACCAATGGTTTACATCTTGTGGTGAACCCTCTGTATTCACTCTGATGAAGTCTTCTCTTGATTGTTGACTTTGACACACATACACCTACCTCCTGGAGAGTGTTCTTCATCTGGCCAACTGTTGTGAAGGGTGTTTTCTTCACCAGGGAAAGAATTCTTCGGTCATCCACCACAGTTGTTTTCCGTGGTCTTCCGGGTCTTTTGGTGTTGCTGAGCTCACCGGTGCGTTCTTTCTTTTTAGGGATGTTCCAAACAGTTGATTTGGCCACACCTAATGTTTCTGCTATCTCTCTGATGGGTTTGGGTTTTTTTTCAGCCTAATGATGGCTTGCTTCACTGATAGTGACTGCTCTTTGGATCTCATATTGAGAGTTGACAGCAACAGATTCCAAATGCAAATAGCACACTTGAAATGAACTCTGGACCTTTTATCTGCTCCTTGTAAATGGGATAATGAGGGAATAACACACACCTGACCATGGAACAGCTGAGCAGCCATTTGTCCCATTACTTTTGGTCCCTTAAAAAGTGGGAGGCACATATACAAACTGTTGTAATTCCTACACCGTTCACCTGATTTGGATGTAAATACCCTCAAATTAAAGCTGAAAGTCTGCAGTTAAAGCACATCTTGTTCGTTTCATTTCAAATCCATTGTGGTGGTGTATAGAGCCAAAAAGATTAGAATTGTGTCGATGTCCCAATATTTATGGACCTGACTGTATATCTGCATGCTATTCCAATGAGAGCTCCATGGCATTTCTCAAGGTGGGTTTCCTGGTGGTGACAACAGTGGACCATGCCTGTGTAATGTGACACAAAGGCCACTTGCACAGCTCCCAGCTGTCCCTGATTTCGAGGGACTGTCCCTGATTTGGAGCAATGTCCCTCTTTCCTCCTCATTTGTCCCTCATTTTGCTCTGATCTATATAGTTATATATAAAATGCACTTTTTATCTTTCAAAGAGTGTTTCCCAGCGCTAAACCTTTCATCCAAATTCTATATTGCAGCATTTGTAAAATTTAAAAGCCAATATAAAGGAATAGTAGTGGTTAAAAAAAAAAACACTTGTGGGCTTAAGTAAACATTTTTTTTTGTATAATTTTCCTTTAAGGGGGCGTGGCAGAGGGTGTGTCCTATGCCCAACTACTTTTGCTAATAGGTGTCCCTTGTTCCTATCTCATAAAGTTGGGAGGTATGCCACTTGTAGTCTTCACCGGAAGCCCATGGTGCAGGGTGACAACGCAAAGAAGAGCAATTAGGAGACAGGAACAGAGCGTTGTCACCCTATAACAGGAAGTGCCCTGAACAAGGACCTTCATGGCAGGGTCTCCAGGGATTTGTTTCATGAAAGCTGCAAATGAAAAAAAAAAATGAACATATTATATGAGATTTTAGTGATTGGGTTTATATTAGGTATATTGCATAACTCCGGTTGGGCAGAGGTCCCTGTATGTGAACGATCCACCGTGGGGTGACCCTTGCAGCAATCACAGGTTGGTGTTGGTGGTGATGGAGTTCTATCACCCCCCCAACACCCAACACCCAACCCCCAAACCTCGCCCAGAGCCATAACAGTGAGCAACAAGTGCCCCGTAATTGGTGCCAGCAATTTGTCTTCTGACATTTCACGCTTCATTTTCTTGTGTTGTCTTTGGCTCATATGGTACAAGTGGAGAGGGCAGGACAATCCGAGATACGGGAAGGTATAGATGACACAGCCGAGCTCCACGTTCAATGTCACTCCGGGGCTGGGGGGGTTCCCAAACTTCCCATTACACAGAACTCCGGTATGAGAACCAGAAGAATACAGAACACAGATACTGTGTCTATACAGTGGGGGAAAATAATGATTTCATCCCCTGCAGATTTTTTTAGGTTTGCCCACCTACAAGGAAATGAAGGGTCTACAATTGTTATCATAGATGTATTTTGACCGCTTGCCGACCAGCTGCCATCATTATAATGCGGCAGGTGGGCACGATCCCGCGAGCCGGCGTAGCTATACGTCGGCTTCTTTAAGCGGAATAGCAGGCGTGCGCACATGCACGCTGCACTGCGGGGGGTGCCGATGCTCGTGGCCGAAGGTCGCGTTGACCGCCGGTCACGAGCGATCTCGGGCACGAGAGGCAGAACAGGGACGCGTGTGTGTAAACACACAAATGCCCGTTCTGTTCTGCGAGGAGAGACAGATCGTGAGTTCCTAGTAGCTAGGAACCACGATCTGTCATCCCCTCTAGCTCAGTCCCCTCCCCCTACAGTTAGAACACACAGTCAGGGAACACACTTAACCCCTTGATCTCCCCCTAGTGTTAGCCCCTTCCCTGCCACTGACATTTATACAGTAATCAGTGCCTTTTTATAGCACTGATCGCTGTATAATTGTCAATCGTCCCAAAAATGTGTCAAAAGTGTCCGCCATAATGTCGCAGTTATGATAAAAATCGCAGATCGCCGCCATTGCTAGTAAAAAAATAAATAAATAAATAATAAAAATGCCATAAATCTATCCCCTATTTTGTAGACGCTATAACTTTTGCACGAACCAATCAATATACGATTATTGCGATTTTTTTTACCAAAAATATGTAGAATACATATCGGCCTAAACTGAGAAAAAAATTAGCTTTTTTAAAAAAAAAATTGGGGATATTTATTATAGCAAAAAGTAAAATTTATTGTGGGTTTTTTTTCAAAATTGTTGCTCTTTGTTTTTTTTTAATAGCGCAAAAAAAAAAAAAAACAACACAGAGATGATTAAATACCACTAAAAAGAAAGCTCTATTTGTGGGAAAAAAAGGGCGTCAGTTTTGTTTGTGTACAGCGTCGCACGACCGCGCAATTGTCAGTTAAAGTGACGCAGCCAAATCTTCCGGGTCTCAAGCGGTTAAATGATAGAGACAGAATATCAACCAAAAATCCAGAAAAAAACATGTAGCCAAGTCCCAGGCCTCTCCAGGTCTAATGGTGACCTCCAGAGTTAAGAATCAGCTGACATCCTTCTGTGTAGAGTGGGTTACGAGGCATGGTGGGTGCAATGTAAGGTAGATTAATGGGCGCCAGACACTTCTTGAATGCAAAGAGATTTATTTTCTCTTAACAGAACTGTGGGACAGAGGGTTAGGGCCAGGACACCCTTTAATAGTTGCAATGTAATTTAGCAGACTCCGAGACTTCTACAGGTAGACAGCCATGCAGGGAAAAGCATCCAGCCGGACACCACATCTGCATGTGTAGACACGCTGTCTCCTATGGCAACAATCTTGAACGGTTTCTAACAATGGCTGTAAGGAACTCTTTCACTTCCTCCACAATCTCCTTCTTAGATCTTCACTTAACTGAGCTCCCAGTCTATGAACTAAACCCGCTAATCCACTGCCACTGGATCTCCTGAGCTCTTCCAATCTTCTCACTGAGTATCTTCCTCAAGTGTCACCCCCGCGTCCCTGCTGGGTCCCTAGTTTGGCACTCCTCAAGCCTCACCCCACTGGCCTGCTCGGTCCCTGGCTTGACACACAAGGCTGCTCTGCAAGCGTCACCTCCGCTGGCTGGGTCCCTGGCTTGACACCCGCTGAAGCTTTTGGAGGAAGAAGGTTCTTATAACATTTGTACCATGAATTTTCTCTGGATTTTTGGTTGATATTCTGTCTCTATCATTTAAAATACACCTATGATAAAAATTATATGTAGCTCTAGTAGATTTGCGATCTACCATATGTTAGGTAAATTTAGTAATTTGTTCGTGAAGAAGGTTAGGTTTGCCTCTGTTCCAGCTTGGCTGACGTTGTGTGTGTTTCCATGCTGACCGGTGGGTGTCGCTGTTATCACTGGTTAGTGTTGGAAAGGCAACGTGTCTAAGTGTATGGATGCTCTTCTGTCCTGGAGACAACTCGGTGAAGGTGGTCCTCCGAGTTGCATTCTGGGAGAGGGTATATATGGGACAGACGCCATATTTTGGGGTTCGTTTTACAGCCACCTGCTGGCCCTCCTGGCCGACAGATATGCGTTAGAGAGCTATCTTGTGGTCCTCCATTCCGGAGGCCCACGTTGCTGCGGCGCAGGGCTGGTCCCAGAAGCTTGTCTTGGGCCTACCACAGCGGCAGAGGAATGGTCCTGAGCTGTCTATCCGGTGTGAAGAAGCTGGACGACCGAGGAGATCCCAGGGGAGGACCCGTCATGGAAGGATCACGCAACGTGCTGGTCTGGAGAGGGGCCTGGTGACTCGGTTGGAGGACATATCCTAAAGTAACTACACAGCATAGTGTTGCCAGTTTGGCTTAAAGGTTCAGGCACTGTGACTGACGTTCATTGCAGAAAAAAAACAATACATCCTGTGGCAGAGGATCGTAGGGGTTTATCCCAAACAAGTCTGTGGCAGAGACTTTTGTTCGTGCTACGTACTGGCTGCTAGGCAAGTGAGAGAGGCCTATCCAGGCGGGCAAGGAGTGTGTCCCACGAGGGGAGCGCATTCTATTATAATATCCAAATTCCACCAGGACATATGTAAAGAACCCTACAAGAAGATATTTGAGTTTCTTCTGCAGTTTCCTTTCTGCCTCTTTCCTGCTACTTCCTGAGTAAATTGTTTAACAAAGCATTGAAAACGTACTCAAGTGTTGGTGCGTGTGTCGTCCGGAGGTAAACTCAACGGAACCCCTAGACCCGGTGCTGGTGGAACAGAGGGAAGGAGAGTGAAGGTAACAAGCCCGCTTAAACCAGCAGCTCCACCGAGAGTTATTGCTACATATAGATCCTTCATTTCTTTGTAAGTGGGCAAACTTACAAAATCTGCAGGGGGTCAAATAATTATTTTCCCCATTGTATCCACCATATGGGGAGCTCAACCCTGCGCTAATAATAAGCCGAGATCTGGGTGAACGTGGCTCATACCAACACCCCTGTAGACCTCTATATACCACCATAATATACCACTGTACACATCTGTATACCTCTGTATACCCCTGTACACCTCTGTATACTTCCATACACTCCTGTACACCTCTGTATACCTCAATACACCTCTGTATACCGCTATACACCCATGTACACCTCTGTATACCACCATACTCTGTATACCTCCATACACCGCTGTACTCTGTATACTACTGTACACACCTGTACTTCTCTGTATTCCTCCATACACCTCTGTTTACCTCCATACATTCCTGTACACCTCTGTATACCTCCCAACTTTTTGAGATGGAAATGAGGGACGCCTATCAGCAAAAGTATGCAGGCATAGGACACGCCCCCTTAAAGGAGAATTGTACAAAAAGTAAACGATTGGTTAAACCCACAAGTGCTTTTTTTACCACTATTATTCCTTTATATTGGCTTTTTGGAATTTACAAATGCAACAATTTAGAAATCAGATGAAAGGTTTAGTGCTAGAAAACACTTTTTGAAATATAAAAAGTGCATTTTATATACAACTATATGGATCAGACCAAAATGAGGAACAAATGAGGAGGAATGAGGGACAGAGGGACATTGCTCCAAATCAGGGACAGTCCCTCCAAATCAGGGACAGTTGGGAGTTATGCCTCTGTATACCTCCATACACCAATGTACACCTCTGTATACCTTCATACACCAATGTACACCTCTGTATACCTTCATACACCAATGTACACCTCTGTATACCTCCATACATCCCTGTACACCTCTGTATACCTCCATACACCTCTGTATACCTCCATACACCCCTGTACACCTCTGTATACCTCCATACACCCCTGTACACCTCTGTATACCTTTATACACACCTTACGTCTCTGTATACCTCCATACACCCCTGTACACCTCTGTATACCTCTATACACACCTTACGTCTCTGTATACCTCTATACACACCTTACGTCTCTGTATACCTCCATACACACCTGTAAACCTCTGTATACCTCTATACACCCCTGTACACCTCTGTATACCTCCATACACCCCTGTACACCTCTGTATACGCCTATGCACACCTTACATCTCTGTATACCTCCATACACCCCTGTACACCTCTGTATACCTCTATACACACCTTACGTCTCTGTATACCTCCATACACACCTGTAAACCTCTGTATACCTCTATACACCCCTGTACACCTCTGTATACCTCCATACACCCCTGTACACCTCTGTATACGCCTATGCACACCTTACATCTCTGTATACCTCCATACACACCTGTAAACCTCTGTATACCTCCATACACACCTTACGTCTCTGTATACCTCCATACACCCCTGTACACCTCTGTATACCTCCATACACCTCTGTACACCTCTATAACAAATTATGCAAAAAAAATATAAAAGTTTCATTAGTATTTGGATGAGGAGGGTTAAGAAAGAACCAGGGAAGGTGAAATCTTCAGCTTTAGGCTTTCATCCTGATGTAAATGGAGGTAAGCATTAGGGTCATCTTCAGAGTCAGGGTCAGGTTAGGGGTCAGATGGCAGGGGGGGGGGGGGGTCAGTACATGTACTATGTACTATTTTTTAGAGGGTTTTTGCTGTTTAAAAAAAATGGGAAAAAATAAACATAAATAAATTCTAAATAGACAAAAATGCTGAAATTGACATTTCCCTTAAAATATGCTGAACTGGCGATTCCGGCCTGTTCTAAGAGCCCCCCCACCCCCTCCCAGACCAGGTGACGGGAAAGAAGCCGCTCCAGCTTTGTTCTGCCATTTCCTTGTCATGAAATCCTCCGGGATAATTGTGTTTGACGTTCTGGGCACTCGGTGACACAAAATTACCCAGATCAGGTCCAGCACAGAGCGCCGCGCCCACCCCCAGCGCGGTCCCACTCCGCACAGTTCACAGGGCTTCTGTTCCCAGGAAAAATGCAGACTCAGCAGTTTTATTTTTTTATGTCCCTCCACTCCGTCCCTTGTGAAAATAAAGATATGGGGGGGGGGGGGGGGGGATATCTCCGGGGAGGAATCTGTGTAATCACATCTAAATCAAATCAAACCTCAGCCATGGAAATGATAAAGAAAAACACAATCATCACTACGACATCGTGTAAACACAGACTGAGCGAAAATAATACAAAGATAGAGGCCAGCTTTGTGACCTTCAGGTCCTGTGTTCAGTTTCCTCCAGGGCTGTATCTGCATGGAGTTTGTATGCTGTCAGTGTGATTCTGTGCATTTCTTGGGACTTCTCAGGGGACAACAATCCAAACCAGTACCGTTACAATTGGTCCCTATTAGAGTGTAAGCTCCTCTGGTGCAGAGACTGGTGCCTCACTGTACAGGACTGTGGTATGTGTCAGAGCTCTATAAATCTATAATAATAATAATAGTGTCTGTGGGAGGGACAATAGAGTGTAAGGCCGGCCATACATGGTTTGAATCTCGGCCAGTTCAGCAGGAACGGGCTGAGATTTGAACCGTTAATGGGCAGGATGAATGAAGGGTTGCCACCTGTTCGGGTTTGGAATCATGCGTCCGGGTTTCAGACTGCCTGAAACCCGGACACATTATTCAGACTGGACTATGGCTTCCCAGCAGGTTTGCTGGCTGCAGTTGTCTAAGCTGAGAGTGTCTGTTACACTCTCTCTCAAGCTGCCCAAAGCCAGCACTTACAGTCCCTCCCCCCCCAATACACACAGACGGGAGAGGAGAGGGGGCTCGATCTGTTCCTCTTTCTCCCGTCCCTACCCCTCTGTGTCTGCCCACACTCCAATCCCCGGCGCTGTGCCTCAGAAAAGGAAAGTGGGAGCCGGAAATTTGAAGTCCAGCAGCCTCAGATACATCTGGATGAGAGGTGCTGACTGCCAAGTGGTGAGTGAGCTCACCATCCATCCCTGTCTGTGACTGAAGTCTCCCCCCTTCTCTCTCCTGCCTCTGAGTGAGTACACTAAAGGTAAATCAGGGTTCTCAGAGCACCCCTTACATCAGAGTTCCCCTTTACACCAGAGGCCACAGTGTTCCCCCTTACATCAGAGTCCTCTCCGTACATCAGAGTTCTCAGTGTTCCCCCTTAAATCAGGGTTCTCAGAGCATCCCTAATGTTAGAGTCCCCAGAGTTCTCCCTTACATCAGAGTCTGCAGAGTCCCCCTTTACAGTGAAACTCTGTGGACTCTGATGTAAAGGGGGACTCTTGTTATTAACTTCATATGATTAGAAATGTTATTTGTTAGCAAAATATATGTTTAAAAAAAATTTCTGTGTACCGCTAAAGTGTTCAGCTTTGATTTGAAGAAAAAGTGGCAACCCTAGATGAATGTGCCAGTTTGATCGATCGATCAACTTGGGTGCAACCAGCCTGCCGGATTCTCTTGTGATTAATACGGTCTTCCCCCGGTCGGGGATGGCTTCCCCTGTCCCCCTCTGGGAGAAGACAATGACCCAGCAGGGGGGATCCCCAGACAGTACCGTCTGTGTTGATGGGGGCATCGAGCAAATTTCTTTTCTGCAACCACGGGTCTCTTCTGCCCCAAAGCATCTGACCACATCAAGAATTGGTGTAATCAAATGCTTTCAAGATTTAAAAATGACGCTGTTTACCTCCGACACTTCCTGTTTCCTGTACCATAAAGCGGGGGTCTCCAACCCCCAGGCCGCGGACCGGTGCGAAAGCTGCACTGATTGAGGTGCAGCAGGCGAGCAGAGGGATGAAACCGTCTCTCACCACCCACCCCGCATCACAGCTGTTCTGCCCTCTCATTCTAGGACAGGATGGAAGACAGCGCATGTGCCAGTTTCCCGCTCTCTCGGACGCTGTGGCGCTGGGGAGAGGCTGTGAAGTTAGACAAGTTCTTTCACTGCAGAAAAAAAATGTAAAAAATTGGCACTTAAATTCTTAAAGTAACAAGCTGCATCTGGTAATTTTTGGTGGTAGGCTACAGTGACATTCTATATCTGGTGGCAGGCTAGTGGGAAGCTGCATCTGGTGGCACGCAATGGTGGCAAGTGACACGCTGCATCTGATGGCAGGCGACGGTGGCAAGTAACAAGTTGCATCTGGTGACAGGCAATGGTGGTATGTGATGAGCTGCATCTGGTGGCAAGCAACGATGGCAAGTGGCAAGTTGAATCTGGTGGCAGGCAATGGTGGCAAGTGACACGCTGCATCTGGTGGCAAGCGACTGTGGCATGTAGCAAGTTGCATCTGGTGACAGACAATGGTGGCATGTGATAAGCTGCATCTGGTGACAGGCAATGGTGGCATATGACAAGCTGCATCTGGTGGCAGGCGACAGTGGCAAGTGACAAGCTGTATCTGGTGGCAGGCGACAGTGGCAAGTGACAAGCTGCATCTGGTGGCAGGCGACAGTGGCAAGTGACAAGCTGCATCTGGTGGCAGGCGATAGTGGCAAGTGACAAGCTGCATCTGGTGGCAGGCGACAGTGGCAAGTGACAAGCTGCATCTAGTGGCAGGCGACAGTGGCAAGTGACAAGCTGCATCTAGTCAACTAGTGACAGGCGACAGTGGAAAGTGACAAGCTGCAACTAGTGGCAGGCAACAGTGGCAAGTAACAAGTTGCATCTGGTGACAGGCAATGGTGGCAAGTGACACACTGCATCTGGTGGCAAGCGACGGTGGCAAGTAACAAGTTGCATCTGGTGACAGGCAATGGTGGCATGTGATAAGCTGCATCTAGTGGCAAGCGACGGTGGCAAGTGACAAGCTGCATCTGGTGGCAGGCGACAGTGGCAAGTGACAAGCTGCATCTAGTGGCAGGCGACAGTGGCAAATGACAAGCTGCATCTAGTGGCAGGTGACAGTGGCAAGTGACAAGCTTCATCTAGTGGCAGACGACAGTGGCAAGTGACAAGCTATACATCTAGTGGCAGGTGACAGTGGCAAGTGACAAGCTTCATCTGGTGGCAGGCGACGGTGGCAAGTGACAAGCTGCATCTGGTGGCAGGCGACGGTGGCAAGCGACACACTCAGGGCTCCCACTGATTTTGCATTATGGTGAGTTGAGCTATTGCATTTTATATTAAAATGTAATAATAGAAATAATATGCTTCATTCATCCCGACACCATATCAACCCCCCCCCTCCCGGAGAGGCACCTGTGGGTGGTGGGGGGCAACCCCTCCCGCCACCTCTAAAAGCAATTCAGCGGCTAATTAGCCACTTTTATAAAAAAGCAGATCACCTCGTAAGAGAAAAACAATACCAGGATGATGCCCCAAGTGGATATCTTCGGAAAAGGTCTCATTATTGGGAAATCGATGATTTTTGGAATCCCTCTGTCCTCACCGGTCCACACGAAGAATTTGTATTTCTTTGTACGGCTCAGTCTGGTGAGGGAAGACTCTCTAGGAAATCAGTCTTGAAGTACAGTATACAAACAAATACTCCAAGACTTTCACTGATGATCTCATAGGTTGGATGGAAAGTCTTCCAACAATCAGACAGCAGAGGAAATAAAACGTGGACTTGTTTATGACACAAAGCCCCAGTGACCATAAATCACTTCATCCTCCCCAGCATGTGTTGGCGATATTGGGGTTTCCCGTCATTCACAAGCTCATCCCAGCTCACGCCAAGGCGCGGGAAAAACAAAGCTTCTGCTGTGTTTACATTGAGCTGACAAATTCCTCCGGATTGCAGTTGTTTTATGCAGATGGCGGAATGTCAGTTTGGAATATAAGGGATATACGGGGCCAGGCGGAGAAAAAACATCAACATTTTCTTGCTGAGGCGGGGAGGTTTCATCTGAAGATGAGGACAATGAAGGCGATTCATCCTGTCGTGCAACCAGAAAACAACCAAGCATAAATAAACTAACCGGAATTCAATGTGTAGAATGTCTACAGGGTGCTGGCAGAGTACGGGATCCATTCAGGAGGGCTGAACCACTTTTTCTGCATCGCATTGTAGAACCAATATATTCAGAACTGATACATTGTGGCATTAAGTATCTTGCTGCATAAAAGTATTGGTGCTAAAGAGAAGGATCAGTGCAACGTGAATGGGTGTTGTGCAGTTGGGGGGTAGAGGCTGGGGTAATGGTTATGGTTAGAGGTTTTTAAGAAGGGTAAGTCATTTGGGGTTCAAGCGGTGGATGAGGTGATGTACCTATGGATCAATTCAATAAAGTGTGTGAGTTATTGTAACTATTGATGATCTTAGCCCCAAAGGAGATAGCGAAGGTGATGTAGAGGTGACCACATTGAAAAGAGATACTTAAGAGGTATTTCCTCAAAATGTAGATATGTATTTGTCATACAGCAATTGGAAACACCATCGATGGACACCGCATGGGACACCACAATGGACACTAAATGAGCACTAAATGGACACCACAATAAACACTGCAGTGAGCACCAAAATAGTCATTGAAATGGACAGTAAATGGACACCGCAATGCACAACGCATGGGTCACTAAAATGGACACTGTAATGAACACCACAATGAACACTACAATGGACACTGCAATGGACACTAAATGGATGCCATAATGGACAGCATAATTGATAGCACAATGCACACCACAATGGACACTACAATGAACACCACAATGAACACTACAATGGACACTGTAATGGACACTGCAATGGACAGCACAATGGACACTAAATGGCTGCCATAATGGACAGCACAATGGATAGCACAATGCACACCACAATGGTCACCACAATGGACACTGCAATGACAGCACAACGGACACTGCAGTGGATACCACAAAGGACACTGAAATGGACACCATAATGAACAGTACAATGGATAGTGCAATGGGAATCACAATGGACACTGTAATGGGCACCACAATGGACACTACAATGGACAGTACAATGGACACTACAACGGACACCACAATGGACATTACAATGGACAGCACAATGGACACTGCAATGGACAGTACAATGGACGCTGCAACAACACCACAATGGACACCACAATGGACACCACAATGGACACTGCACTGGACAGTACAATGGACACTGCAATGGACAGTACAATGGACACTGCAATGGACAGTACAATGCACACTACAACGGACACCACAATGGACATTACAATGGACAGTACAATGCACACTACAACGGACACCACAATGGACATTACAATGGACAGTACAATGGACATTGCAGTGGACACCTCAAAGGACACTGCAATGGACACCACAATGGACACCGCAATGGACACTGCAATGGACACTACAATGGACACTGCAATGGACAGTACAATGGACACTGCAATGGACACTGCAATGGACAGTACAATGGACACCGCAATGGACACTGCAATGGACACTACAATGGACACTACAATGGACAGTACAATGGACATTACAATAGACACTGCAATGGACACTACAATGGACACTACAATGGACAATACAATGGACATTACAATAGACACTGCAATGGACACTGCAATGGACAGCACAATGGACACTAAATGGCTGCCATAATGGACAGCACAATGGATAGCACAATGCACACCACAATGGTCACCACAATGGACACTGCAATGACAGCACAACGGACACTGCAGTGGACACCACAAAGGACACTGAAATGGACACCATAATGAACAGTACAATGGATAGTGCAATGGGAATCACAATGGACACTGCAATGGACAGTACAATGGACACTACAACGGACACCACAATGGACATTACAATGGACAGTACAATGGACACTGCAATGGACAGTACAATGGACAGCACAATGGACACTGCAATGGACAGTACAATGGACGCTGCAACAACACCACAATGGACACCACAATGTACACTGCAATGGACAGTACAATGCACACTACAACGGACACCACAATGGACATTACAATGGACAGTACAATGGACATTGCAGTGGACACCTCAAAGGACACCACAATGGACACTGCAATGGACACTACAATGGACAGTACAATGGACGCTGCAATGGACAACACAATGGACACTGCAACAACACCACAATGGACACTGCAATAACACCACAATGGACACTGCAATAACACCACAATGGACACTGCAATAACACCACAATGGACACCACAAAGGACACTGCAGTGGTGTTTCCAATAGCTTAAACTGTAACCTAACACAACAAAAACCTTAAACCTCAGGGGAAGCCCTTCGATGTGCACCTTCCTCCTAAAGCTAGTTATAATTTTAGTTGCCATTTTTGCTTAGCCTGCTGGATTCGGCGCAGGAATACATTGGATGCCTTTAGCTGCCAATTGTGCTCTACTCGGCTTCTGGTGTGTCCTTGTGCCTTTATAGAGGATTGGTCTGTCTCCCTTGAGTCTCTCCATTTGTGCTCCAACATGGAGGCTCTGATAGATTAGATAAAAGTGATAAAGATAGACCCGCGCCATGGAGAAAAATGAATAAAATTGTAAATAAATTACAAATAAATTATAGAAGGAAGCCACCAAGATTACATCAACGTGTCACCAGCCCTGCACTTCACACTTGATGAACTTTATTGATTGCACCTTATTTTGTATTATTTGAACTTGATTGTATGCATTTTTTGCACTATATTGGCACTTTGTTACACATGTTGTCACATGACACATATTTGATGCGAGTATATGTATATTTATGATTCAGAGAGGCAGCGCTGAGTATAAATTTTCTGTTGTCTCATAGATTAGAGTTGGGACCGCACTATAGAGAGGAGCCTTGACAAGACAGCGTGGCTTCCACATATATTTGCAGATTTTGTATAATCTAAAACCTCTGTTTTTACCAAAAATTGTTAGTGTAATTTAGTTTTTATACTATCTGATACCTTAATCTAACCTTGTATCAGACTCTTACAGTCCCTATACAGTACAGTAGCAGAGCTTAGAATGGGGGAGGTAGAAGCAGCACAAGAAGCCAATCATATGGAGGGCTGTTAGATATTATGGGGCCCCATATAGCCTACCTGACAGGGCCCCTTTCCCCAGCTGAAAGTGACTAAAGGTCTACTGTAGATTTATCAGTCTCTTTCCCTGTAGCCTCAGCTGCACAGATGAATGAATAGGAAGCACTCCGAGGCTTCCTGCTCATTCACAAACTGAAGCATAGTAAACACAGTTTACTATGTTTCGGTGATGAATGGACACAAGAGTGATTGGTACTTATCGCTTATTTGTTCATTCAGGAAAAGAAGGGGCCAGTAAATGACATGTTTACTGGTCTCTTACCCCAATCTCCATCCTAAAACACCCTCCTGTGTGCCCGCAGCAGCTGCCAGCACTGCAGGGGGAAGGGGCACACGGGGGGGGGCCCAGACAGCAGATGTAAGGGGCACATGTGTTAGAAACAATCCCCCCTGCAGTGCAGCCAGAGGGGGAAAGAAGAAGAGATGATGGCAGTGCTGCAGAGGGGAGACAGAAGAGGACTGGTGTCTGCAATAAGACAGTACAGCCAGACCTCCTGCTCAGCAGGTGCCCGGGGCCCCCCTTTTGAACTGATGGGGCCCGGGCCCAGAAAGGCTGGCTGTACTGCCTTATCACCAGCCCTGATCATATGTGTTATAGTGCTCATGTGCTGAAGAGAGCAGAGAGATAAGCTCATCAGTCTGCTGCTTCTCCTTTCCCTGTCCAATCACAAGCTGGGGGGGAGGAGAGAAAAGACATACAAGGCCCCTTTCAAACGGAGGCAGTTTTCAGGCCTTTTAGCTCTAGAAATAGCACCTATAAAGTGCCTGAAAACTGCCTCCCACGCGGCTCGAATGTGAAAGCCAGAGTGCTTCCACACTGGGGCGGTGCACTTTCGGGACGTTAGAAAAAGCCCTACAAGCAACATCTTTGGGACGGTTTGGGAGCGCTGTATCTAGCGCTCCCAAAACAGCCCCTGTCCATTGCAACACGGGCAGTTTTAACCCTTTGTTCATCCGCTAGCGGAGGGTTAAAAGCGACCCGCTAGCGGCCGAAAGGCTCCACTAAGACGAGCTGCGCTTTAGCGCTAACGCAAGGGGCAGCCCCAGTGTGAAAGGGATCTTAGTGTATCTGAACTGCAGCAGAGAAAGATCAGCTCTTCTGCCCTGCCAGACAGGACTGTGCTTTTTGGCAGAGCTGTGTAAAATTGCAGGACTGGATGGACAAAAATGCTAATTCTTTTGGCAGGCAAAACAGCTCCCATCTATGTATTTCATCTGTGTTTAGCTTTTAGTCTGGAGTTCAGCTATAAAAATCGAACACGTGGTGAAGTCAAACCATATGTTGGTTACTATGTACAGTATCTTACAAAAGTCAGTACACCCCTCACATTTTTGTAAATATTTTATTCTATTTTATTCTATATTTTATTCTTTCCTTAGGAGTGATTCCGATTTTCCATATATTAGTTTTAAAGTGGCAGCTTGCATTGGGTCATCATTCACCTCATTGAGCGCAGTGGTGGTAGGACGGGATTGGGCAGTTTTTCTTGTCTACTCACAGTTAAATATTTTATTCTATCTTTTCATGTGACAACACTGAAGAAATGACACTTTGCTACAATGTAAAGTAGTGAGTGTACAGCTTGTATAACAGTGTAAATTTGCTGTCCCCTCAAAATAACTCAACACACAGCCATTAATGTCTAAACTGCTGGCAACAAAAGTGAGTACACCCCTAAGTGAAAATGTCCAAATTGGGCCCAATTAGCCATTTTCCCTCCCCAGTGTCATGTGACTCGTTAGTGTTACAAGGTCTCAGGTGTGAATGGGGAGCAGTTGTAGTAAATTTGGTGTTATCGCTCTCACTCTCTCATACTGGTCACTGGAAGTTCAACATGGCACCTCATGGCAAAGAACTCTCTGAGGATCTGAAAAAAAAAAAAGAATTGTCGCTCTACATAAAGATGGCCTAGGCTATAAGAAGATTGCCAAGACCCTGAAACTGAGCTGCAGCACGGTGGCCAAGACCATACAGCAGTTTAACAGGACAGGTTCCACTCAGAACAGGCCTCGCCATGGTCCACCAAAGAAGTTGAGGTCACGTGCTCAGCGTCATATCCAGAGGTTGTCTTTGGGAAATAGATGTATGAGTGCTGCCAGCATTGCTGCAGAGGTTGAAGGGGTGGGGGGGTCAGCCTATCAGTGCTCAGACCATACGCCGCACACTGCATCAAATTGGTCTGCATGGCTGTCATCCCAGAAGGAAGCCTCTTGTGCTGCCCCAACAGGACATACAATTGATATAGACTGTTTTCCTAACCATTTTCTATGGACGTTTATATTTAGTTCACATGCTGCCATCTAGTGACCTTTTGTGGTAATGCACTTGTTTCTTATGTTCTTTTTCCATTATGTTATGACACACTTCCTTTGTATGTAATGTTCCACCCTTCTTCCTGTGATTGTACTTCCTGTGTCATGGATGCAGCAACAAGCCACATGTAGCAGGGCACATGTATTCTGCATCGTAAGCTACAGACAATATCATCTTTTGACCGCATAAATACCTCAATCTATTCATCTGTTGGTATCCTGTCATCTGCTGTAACCTGATGTTCAGAATAAAAGCATCTTGTGGATGGAATCGGTATTTGGTGAGTTAAAGCCGATTCTGCAGATATTGCCGAACAGAGTGTAAGACCCAAACGTAGTATAAAACCTACACAGAAACTCAGAGAAAACTATGAAACCACTAGAGATGAGTTCTCCAGAAATCTGTCAGACTTATGGGACAGAACTTCACACTGCATATCAGTTTTTGTCACACTTGAATGATCAACCAGCTGAACTAAGAGACTCTATAGATCGCTTATCTGCCGCGTACGAACACTACCAGCGGCTGTTTGCAAAATATACAGCTTTCTTGCAGGACTGTAATATAGAGGACTCTTCAGCAGAACTGACCAGGGCTGATGCACTAAACCAACAAAGGGATCTCTTAGTGCAAAATGCCCAGTGTAAAGCAGAACTCCGCATTGCTCAACTGCAGGAGACCAGATCTCACAGATCCACATCAACCAAGGACACTGCACGTTCTTCTAGATCCTCTCGCTCCAGAAGTTCAACATTAAGCTACAAGCTAATAGAGGCCCGTGCAAATCTGGAAGCTCAGAGCAAAGCTCGCCAAGCAGAGATGGAAGCTCAGAGCAAAGCTCGCCAAGCAGAGATGGAAGCTCAGAGCAAAGCTCGCCAAGCAGAGCTGGTTGCTCACAGCAAAACTCTTGAAGCAGAGATGGAAGCTCAACAAGCAGAGGCAGATTCCCAAATAAAGATTCTGCAATTGGAAAGGGAGGAAGCAGTTGCCCTAGCAAGGCTGAGAGTCCTCAAACAAGCAATGGAGAAAGTGCTAACTCAGACTGGTCCATCCCAGCGGAACTGCAAGACCCAGTTGAACGCACCAGTGAAAATGTACTAAAGCATAATGTTTGCAATGATAGAGAGTTATCTCCTGTACGTCTTACTAACAACACTGTTCTGACTCTCAACACAAAGACCTCTCAGCTCCAAATGCCGGAGCCTCTTCAAGTCTACAACACAAGTGCATCTATACAGCATCACCTCTTGCTGACAACAAGTTACTTCCAGTGACAAGCCACAGCCAGAACAAGCCTTAGGGACTACACCACAGTTAAACGCTCCTGCAACATCATTTCGTCCTGGCAAACCTCACCCTACTTCACCAGAGAACTTTCACACCTGAGGGGTTCCACAAGTTACTTTGGCACCGAAGAGTGAGAGATCAGACTTGAATGACTACAAATTAATGGTACGCCATGAGCTCATTAGCACTACCCTCTCAAGGTTTGACGACTGTCCGGAGAGCTACAGGGCCTGGAGATCAACCTTCAAAGCTGCCATTGCTGATCTCAACCTTACTACCAAGGAGGAGCTTGATTTGCTCATAAAGTGGCTGGGGCCAGAATCTGCAGATCGTGTTAAAAGACTGAGAACAGTGCGTCTTGACCACCCAGATGCAGGTCTTGTTGATGCATGGGCAAGACTTGAGCAAGCCTATGGTAGCTCTGAAGCCATAGAAAGCGCTCTATTCAAGAGACTGCGAAACTTCCCAAAAATAGGGAACAAACACTATCGCAAGCTCCAAGATCTGAGTGATCTTCTCATGGAGCTGGAGTTTGCAAAGACAGACCCACGTCTACCTGGACTAAGCTTCCTGGACACTGCTCATGGTGTCAATCCAGTTGTGTCTAAACTGCCATAAGGCCTGCAAGAGAAATGGGCACAACAGGGCTCAAGGTACAAAAGAGACTATAACGTATCTTTTCCTCCATTCGCATTATTTTGCAGGTTCATCAGTGATCAAGCCTAGATGAGAAACAATTTCAGCTTCAGTGAACCCAACTTGCCTGCTTCATCATCATCATCTTCATCAAGGTATGATAACATAGCAGCTAGTAGAGACTTTAATAGAGCAATATCTGTTAAAAGGACAGACATCTCACCACCCGTATCCTGTCCTGCTCACCAGAGCGATTTGGGTGACAGAGATAAAGACCCTAATCGTCAGTGCCCGATTCACAAGAAGCCTCACCCCCTAAAGAAATGTTGTGGGCTTAGGGCAAAGACGTTACAAGAGCGCAGGGATATTCTTCAGAAACTTCGTATATGCTACAGTTGCTGTGCTTGTTATGGACATTTTGCTAAAGACTGTAAAGTTGTCATCAGATGCACAGAATGCAGTAGCGACAGACATGTTACAGTTATGCATCCGGGTCCACCCTCAGACAATTCACAGCAGCCTCCTACCTCCAGCCCTGTCTCAAGTCATGGCGGGGAGCAACAAGGTCATTCTCCAGCCACAGCTAATGTTTCTTCTTCATGCACAGAAGTCTGTGGAGAAGGCTTAGATCACAAATGCTGCGCTAAGATATGCCTAGTGAAGATATACCCAAAGGGTAAACCCGAGGAAGCTATTAGGATGAATGCCATAATAGATGAACAGAGCAACAGATCCCTGGTTAAGCCTAAATTCTTTGAGATCTTTGGTATAGAGGTACACGCATCACCGTATACTCTCAGAACCTGTTCTGGTCGTGAAGAGACCTTCGGCACTTCGGCGACCATGGGTTCATGGTCTCTCATATCAATATGGGAGAGGGCATACCCCTACCAACATTAGTTGAGTGTGACTAGATACCAGAAAAAAGGAAAGAAATTCCTACTCCTACAGAGGCTACATTTCACCATCCTCACTTGAATTCCTGCAATGGACATGAATGCTGAAATCTTGATCTTGCTAGGAAGAGACATTCTCAGACTACACAAAGTACACAAGCAGTGCAATGGACCTCATGATGCCCCTTACGCACAAAAACTTGATCTAGGCTGGATAATCGTGGGCAATGTATGCTTGGATAGAATACGTACATCATCCGAGATCCACTCCTTCAAAACTTACATGTCATGAAACGGACGTGCATTCCACTTCAAACAGTGCCCTTGCCATTATGAAGTAAAAGAGAAGCCTCTTGACATCATCCAAGTACCTGATGTCACTCCTAACCTTTGTGATGACAACCTAGGTACCACAGTGTTTTGCACTACAAGTGATGACAACAAAATAACCTCATCAGTCAAAAACAGAGAGTTCATCAAAATAATAGATATACCACCTGTGCAGAGAAGTCCGGGCCTATGGTGGGACTTATACGATCCATTGGGATTCGTAGCTCCCATCACCATACAAGGTAAATCCTTACTTAGACAGTTCTCAGAGACTATTAAAGATTGGGATGCTCCACTACCGATAGACCAGCTTTCAAAGTGGGAGTCCTGGAAACAATCTCTACATGCCTTAGATGGAATCCGTATACCACGCTGTTACACTTTTGCCTCCCTTGCTACAAGTCAGAGGAAAGAACTTCACTTCCGAGGGTACTTAGGGAACTCAGTCAAGTGATTGCCAGACCGTTGTTCCTAATTTTTACAGACAGTCTACTGACTGGAATGGTACCAGCTGATTGGAAAAAAGCCAATGTAGCACCGATATTTAAAAAGGGCCCAAAATACATCCCTGGGAATTACAGACCAGTTAGCCTAACATCAATAGTATGTAAACTCTTGGAGGAGATGATAAGGGACTATATACAAGATTTTAGTAATGAGAACGGTATCATTAGCAGTAATCAGCATGGATTCATGAAGAATCGTTCTTGCCAAACCAATCTACTAACCTTCTATGAGGAGGTGAGTTGCCATCTAGATAAAGGAAGGCCCGAAGGCGTGGTGTATCTGAATTTTGCAAAAGCATTTGACACAGTTCCCCATAAACGTTTACTGTACAAAATAAGGTCCGTTGGCATGGACCATAGGGTGAGTACATGGATTGAAAACTGGCTACAAGGGCGTGTTCAGAGGGTGGTGATAAATGGGGAGTACTCAGAATGGTCAGGAGGGAGTAGTGGGGTCCCCCAGGGTTCTGTGCTGGGACAAATCCTATTTAATTTGTTCATAAACGACCTGGAGGATGGGATAAACAGTTCAATCTCTGTATTTGCAGACGATACTAAGCTAAGCAGGGCAATAACTTCTCGGCAGGATGTGGAAACCTTGCAAAAAGATCTGAACAAATTAATGGGGTGGGCAACTACATGGCAAATGAGGTTCAATGTAGAAAAATGTAAAATAATGCATTTGGGTTGGCAAAAATATGAATGCAATCTATACACTGGGGGCAGAACCTCTGGGGGAATCTAGGATGGAAAAGGACCTGGGTGTCCTAGAAAATGATAGGCTCAGCAATAGCATGCAATGCCAAGCTGCTGCTAACAAAGCAAACATAATATTGGCATTAAATAGGGGCTCAACTCCAGAGATAAAACGATAATTCTCCCGCTCTACAAGACTCTGGTCCGGCTGCACCTGGAGTATGCTGTCCAGTTCTGGGCACCAGTCCTCAGGAAGGATGTACTGGAAATGGAGCGAGTACAAAGAAGGGCAACAAAGCTAATAAAGGGTCTGGAGGATATTGGTTATGAGGAAAGGTTGCGAGCACTGAACTTATTCTCTCTGGAGAAGAGACGCTTGAGAGGGAATATGATTTCAATATACAAATAGCGTATTGGTGACCCTACAATAGAAATAAAACTTTTTCACAGTAGAGAGTTTAACAAGACTCATGGCCACTCATTAAAATTAGAAGAAAAGAGGATTAACCTTAAACTACGTAGAGGGTTCTTTACTGTAAGAGCGGCAAGGATGTGGAATTCCCTTCCACAGGCGGTGGTCTCAGTGGGGAGCATCGATAGCTTCAAGAAACTATTAGATAAACACCTGAATGACCGCAACATACAGGGATATACAATGTAATACTGACACATAATCACACATAGGTTGGACTTGATGGACTTTTTCAACCTCACCTGCTATGTAACTATGTAACATCTTCTCAGATGCATCTACTGAGGCGCTAGCAGCTGTCCTTTACCTCAAGGTAAGAGATTCTTCTAATCAAGCTCACATAGGGTTTCTGTTTGGTAAAGCTAAGTTAGCACCTAAGCCTGAACACACGAGTCCCAAGCTTGATCTTTGTGGGACTGTGCTAGCTGTAGAAATAGCAGATTTCATACTGCATGAGCTAGACATTCAGATAGATGATGTCAGATTCTACACAGATAGCAAGGTTGTTCTGGGCTACATATACAACCAGGCTAAACGTTTCTATGTCCATGTCAGCAACCGTGTAAAGAGAATCAGGAAATCATCTAAACCTGAACAATGGCATTATGTTCCATCTGAAATTAACCCTGCAGATCATGCCACCAGGCCAGTGTCTGCAAGTGTCTTTGCAAATTCTTCTTGGGTAACAGGGTCTGAATTCCTGCTAGATCATCCAGAAGAAACCACAGCTGATGTTTTCAATTTTCTAGAACCTGACAAAGATCCAGAGACCCCAACTATCCTTAGCCCAGCTACTCTTCTTACCCAGAAGCTTGGGTCTGTTCCTGTTCCACCTGGAAACTTTAAAACAGGAAATCTGTGCTATGACCAGTGGAAACAAGTACAACACCTCGCCAACTGATTCTGGAATCGTTGGAAGATGGATTATCTTTCTACTCTGCAAAGACGCAGGAAATGGCAACGGCTGAACCCTAATATACAAGTTGGAGATCTTGTTCTGCTTAAGAACCAGCAAGCTGAAAGAATCGAATGGCCCATAGGACTTATTGTAAAGAGCGTTCCTAGTGATGATGGTAAGGTACGTAAGGTGGAAGAAGGGGCATCGGGAGGGGGTGGCTGGGGGAGCTGAAGCCCCGAATGTGACCCCGAAAAAGCCCTGAGTCTATTGAATGCTGCATTCCATTGTTAGCCCCGAGCGTCGGGACCGATCTGATCGCAAGTGTGGCCGAGTGCGGCCGAAAGTGGCTGAGTGCCATAGTGGCCGAAAGTGGCTGAGTGCAGCCGAAAGTGGCTGAGTGCCAAAGTGGCCGAGTGCGGCCAAAAGTGGCCGAGTGCCATAGCAGGTCCCGCCTTCTGGAGCCTGCAGTGCCAATGCCAGGTCCGCGAGACATGTGAGTGACGTGACGTCCATCTTAGCCTGCAGGCTCCAGAAGGCAGGAACGCCACATCCCCGCTCCCCGCTCGGGCGGGTGGCTGACTGCCTGCTGTGACCGCACACCACGGCTAAGCTGAGGTAAGTCAGACAGTGAGTGTATGTATGTCATTGTCAGTGTATGTAGGTCAGTGAGGTCACTGGTCAGTGTATGTAGGTCAGGCAGGTCACTGGTCAGTGTATGTAGGTCAGTGTATGTACATCAGGCAGGTCAGTGTATGTAGGTCAGTGAGTGTATGTAGGTCAGGCAGGTCAGTGATGAGTGTATGTACATCAGGCAGGTCAGTGTATGTAGGTCAGTGAGTGTATGTAGGTCAGGCAGGTCAGTGATGAGTGTATGTACATCAGGCAGGTCAGTGTATGTAGGTCAGTGTATGTAGGTCAGGCAGGTTAGTGATGAGTGTATGTAGGTCAGGCAGGTCAGTGTATGTAGGTCAGGTAGGTCACTGGTCAGTGTATGTAGGTCAGGCAGGTCAGTGGTCAGTGTATGTAGATCAGGCAGGTTGGTGGTGAGTGTATGTAGGTCAGGCAGGT
Organism: Lithobates septentrionalis; assembly: GCA_037952835.1. Lineage (NCBI taxonomy): Eukaryota > Metazoa > Chordata > Amphibia > Anura > Ranidae > Lithobates > Lithobates septentrionalis. The sequence goes on from JBBDGP010005151.1 coordinate 62,251, forward strand.
CAATCGTGAGTGTATGTAGGTCAGGCAGGTCAGTGTATGTAGGTCAGGCAGGTCAGTGGTCAGTGTATGTAGGTCAGGCAGGTCACTGGTCAGTGTATGTAGGTCAGGCAGGTCACTGGTCAGTGTATGTAGATCAGGCAGGTCAGTGGTGAGTGTATGTAGATCAGGCAGGTCAGTGGTGAGTGTATGTAGGTCAGGCAGGTAAGTGGTGAGTGTATGTAGATCAGGCAGGTCAGTGGTGAGTGTATGTAGGTCAGGCAGGTAAGTGGTGAGTGTATGTAGATCAGGCAGGTCAGTGGTGAGTGTATGTAGGTCAGGCAGGTCAGTGGTCAGTGTATGTAGGTCAGTGTATATAGGTCAGGCAGGTCAGTGTATGTAGGTCAAGTAGGTCACTGGTCAGTGTATGTAGGTCAGTGGTCAGTGTATGTAGGTCAGGCAGGTCAGTGGTCAGTGTATGTAGATCAGGCAGGTCAGTGGTGAGTGTATGTAGGTCAGGCAGGTCAGTGTATGTAGGTCAGGCAAGTCAGTGGTCAGTGTATGTAGGTAAGGCAGGTCAGTGGTGAGTGTATGTAGGTCAGGCAGGTCAGTGGTGAGTGTATGTAGGTCAGGCAGGTCAGTGTATGTAGGTCAGACAGGTCAGTGGTGAGTGTATGTAGGTCAGGCAGGTCAGTGGTGAGTGTATGTAGGTCAGTGTATGTAGGTCAGGCAGGTCAGTGGTCAGTGTATGTAGGTCAGGCAGGTCAGTGGTGAGTGTATGTAGGTCAGGCAAGTCAGTGGTCAGTGTATGTAGGTCAGGCAGGTCAGTGGTGAGTGTATGTAGGTCAGGCAAGTCAGTGGTCAGTGTATGTAGGTAAGGCAGGTCAGTGGTGAGTGTATGTAGGTCAGGCAGGTCAGTGGTGAGTGTATGTAGGTCAGGCAGGTCAGTGGTCAGTGTATGTAGGTTAAGCAAGTCCGTGGTCAGTGTATGTAGGTCAGGCAGGTCAGTGGTGAGTGTATGTAGGTCAGTGTATGTAGGTCAGGCAGGTCAGTGGTGAGTGTATGTAGGTCAGGCAGGTCAGTGGTCAGTGTATGTAGGTCAGGCAGGTCAGTGGTCAGTGTATGTAGGTCAGGCAGGTCAGTGGTCAGTGTATGTAGGTCAGGCGGGTCAGTGGTCAGTGTATGTAGGTCAGGCAGGTCAGTGGTCAGTGTATGTAGGTCAGGCAGGTCAGTGGTCAGTGTATGTAGGTCAGGCAGGTCAGTGAGTGTATGTAGGTCAGTGTATGTAGGTCAGGTAGGTCAGTGTAATGGTCAGTGTCAGGCAAGTGTGTTTAGTGGTCAGCATTGATGGGCACTGGTAAGTCGCACAACACTGCCCAGCCCCCCCCCCCCCGAAAAAAAAGCCACGCCACATACAACACCACCCCCCCCCCCCCCCGGTTCTTGGACTTCGGGCTGAAGCCCCTGGTTTTTTGCCACCTAGCAACACCCCTGGGTGGAAGTGAAGGTTTCAAGACGAGGGACTGTAAAGACTTTCATCAGACCTATCACGGAACTTATTCTGCTCTTACCCTTTGGGGAATTAACTTGTTTGCTTACGCTGCTCTGGATGCTACCTGTGACTTCTAGAAGAAAGTGTCTTGAACTTTTTTATTGACATAACTTGAAGCCTTAAATTAAGAGTTATTGTTATTGCCTTATATGCATGTTCTTTTTTTTGTCTTTCAGGTCTTTGAGACATCTAGCAAATTACACTGTTTGTTATTTGCAGTTGCATAACTACCGTTCTGATGTATATAGTGACATTTACCATTTACCATGCCAGATGGGGAGTGTGCTGCCCCAACAGGACATAGAATTTATATAGACTGTTTTCCTAACCATTTTCTATGGACGTTTATATTTAGTTCACATGCTGCCATCTAGTGACCTTTTGTGGTAATGCACTTGTTTTCTCAAGTTTATTTTTCCTGATGTCATGACACACTTCCTTTATATGTAATGCTCCACCCTTCTTCCTGTGATTGTACTTCCTGTGTCATGGATGCAGCAACAAGCCACATGTAGCAGGGCACATGTATTCTGCATTGTAAGCTATGTAAGCTATATACACAATCCATTCATCTGTTTGTATCCTGTCATCTGCTGTAACCTGATGTTCAGAATAAAAGCATCTTGTGGATGGAATCGGTATTTGGTGAGTTCAAACTATCTAATGAGGATTGTCCTCAGCGATTATATCTTATACAGGCCAGGCATAGAGGTCTCACAAGGGATTGTCGCTTTGCAGCAATTGGAGTCATAATACCTCTTCTAAAGATGATGCACAGACCATCCAGCACCCAGCTTGGGTGCCACCGTCAAGATATACAGCTTCCTCCCATCTGGAACCAGGTATTATAGCTGAATATTGCACCCAAGAACTAGACAACACTAGGTGCAAGCTGGAAATCACTTTATTGTAAACTCACACAGAATATACAGTATCTCACAAAAGTGAGTACACCCCTCACATTTTTGTAAATATTTTATTATATCTTTTCATGTGACAACACTGAAGAAATTACACTTTTCTAAAATGTAAAGTAGTGAGTGTACAGCTTGTATACACTGCATCAAATTGGTCTGCATGGCTGTCGTCCCAGAAGTAAGCCTCTTCTAAAGATGATGCACAAGAAAGCCCGCAAACAGTTTGCTGAAGACAAGCAGACTAAGGATATGGATTACTGGAACCATGTCCTGTGGTCTGATGAGACCAAGATAAACGTATTTGGTTCAGATGGTGACAAGCGTGTGTGGGGGCAACCAGGTGAGGAGCACAAAGACAAGTGTGTCTTGTCTACAGTCAAGCATGGTGGTGGAAGTGTCATGGTCTGGGACTGCATGAGTGCTGCCGGTGTCTTGCAGAGAAAGTTCCCCCGGCGGATAAGAACCCCCCTGTACTGCGCAGGCGCAGTACTTGCGCAGTACGAACGACTAGGAGCCGCCGAAGATGAAAAACTTCAATCAGCTGTACACGGTGCCTGCGCCCTGGGTCCAGGTTGAAGCCCCACCATCCACGTGGACCTAGAGGGAGAATAAAAAAGTGCCGTGCGAAGCGAGGCCGTGCCCGAAGCGTGGTGAGCGAAGCGAACCCGCGAGGGGCCCTCTTACAGGCGCCGTGTACAGCTGATTTCTATTCTATTCGGCTTCGGCTATTTCTGCCGGCTCCTACTGCGCAAGCGCTGCGCCGGCTCCTACTGCGCAAGCAGAACACCGGCACTGGGGAGCTACAGTTCATTGAGGGAACCATGAATGCCAACATGTACTGTGACATACTGAAGCAGAGCATGATCCCCTCCCTTCGAAGACTGGACCGCAGGGCAGTATTCCAACATGATAACGACCCCAAACACACCTCCAAGATAACCACTGCCTTCCTTAAGAAGCTGAAGGTAAAGGTGATGGACTGGCCAAGTATGTCTCCAGACCTAAACCCTATTGAGCATCTGTGGGACATCCTCAAACGGAATGTGGAGGAGCGCAAGGTCTCTAACAGCCACCAGCTCCTTGATGTCGTCATGGAGGAGGGGAAGAGGACTCCAGTGGCAACCTGTGAAGCTCTGGTGAACTCCATGCCCAAGAGGGTTAAGGCAGTGCTGGAAAATATTGGTGGCCACACAAAATATTGAATATATATAGATAAATATCGCGCTGTCAGGAAAAGTATAAATAAGCAGCTAACACATACAAGTGACCTAATCAAGTATTGGAAATCATATATATAGAGAAAGTGTAGCGCTAAAAATTTTTTAACTAACACCACTATACGTGTGCAAAGTAGTGTAACTTATATGTGAAGTATAAATATACAAAACACTCCTTATAGAACTATACACAATATATACATGAATGTGTAGGGAAGTAGTGGTGGTACTTCGCTCTAGGAAGTGAAAATGAAAAATAACAAAACAAAGATTATAAAGTCCTCAAAGGGTTTAAAGAGTCCTTTAAAAAACATTTAACACCCAAAAGTTTGTGACAAGACTTCATATGTGTTGATAGAAGATCCACCACCTTTAAGCTGGAGGCTTACCGGAGGGATTGGACACAGCTGGGTGTACACCCACTGGGTCAATCAAGCTTTAAGTAATGGGGACCCACAATGGTATCTATGCTTTGTACAGGTTAATCCAGGTACCAAGGATGCTTAGATGTATAAAGTGGAATATGGGAGGTAGATCCGCTCAGACATCCTGTGTTCTTTTGATTGGCTGATCTGCCCATATGATGGTGTACACCCAGCTGTGTCCAATCCCTCCGGTAAGCCTCCAGCTTAAAGGTGGTGGATCTTCTATCAACACATATGAAGTCTTGTCACAAACTTTTGGGTGTTAAATGTTTTTTAAAGGACTCTTTAAACCCTTTGAGGACTTTATAATCTTTGTTTTGTTATTTTTCATTTTCACTTCCTGGAGCGAAGTACCACCACTACTTCCCTACACATTCATGTATATATTGTGTATAGTTCTATAAGGAGTGTTTTGTATATTTATACTTCACATATAAGTTACACTACTTTGCACACGTATAGTGGTGTTAGTTAAAAAAATTTTAGCGCTACACTTTCTCTATACACACAAAATATTGAAACTTTGGGCCCAATTTGGACATTTTCACTTAGGGGTGTACTCACTTTTGTTGCTAGTGGTTTAGACATTAATAGCTGTTATTTTGAGGGGACAGCAAATTTACACTGTTATACAAGCTGCACACTCACTACTTTACATTGTAGCAAAGTGTCATTTCTTCAGTGTTGTCACATGAAAAGATAGAATAAAATATTTACAAAAATGTGAGGGGTGTATTCACTTTTGTGAGATACTGTAGGAGATCAGTGTTCAATAGGGATGAGCTTTCTGTTCCAGTCGAACATGAGTTCAACTCGAACATCAGCTGTTCGATCGTTCGACGAAGATTGAACATTATGGGGCGTTCGCGCCAAATTCGAGCGGTGTGTCAAGCCCCATAATGCACTGCGTTATCGCAGTGCATTGCTGGCTGATGATTGGCCAAGCGTGCTTTGGCCAATCACAGCGCCGCCACCAAAGAGAGCCATAATTGGCCAAAGGCCAATCAATTAGGTTAAGTCCACGCCCCACACTATATAAGTGTGTTGCTGGCGTTAGATTGAGCAGGCAGTCCATTCCTGGTGTACTGTTTCTAATCTACGTCAGGCAGGCAGGTGATTCAGTTAGCTGCAGTGTATTTAATATATATATACAGTCAGACTGGTATATACAGTCAGGTCCATAACATCGACACAATTCAAATTTTTTTGGCTTCATACACCACCACAATGTATTTGAAATGAAACGAACAAGATGTGCTTTAACTGCAGACTTTCAGCTTTAATTTGAGGGTATTTACATCCAAATCAGGTGAACGGTGTAGGAATTACAACAGTTTGTATATGTGCCTCCCACTTTTTAAGGGACCAAAAATGATGGGACAGATTAACAATCATCCATCAAACTTTCACTTTTTAACCACTTCCCTACCCGGCCATAGTAATATGACCTCCACAGATGGGATCTCCCATCCTGGGTGGACGTCATATGACGGCCTGGGATTCCCGGCCATCTAGGGGGCGCGTGCCCGCCGCGTTGCTCGGGACCCGGTGCGTGTGCCCGGCGGCCGCGATGTCCGCCGGGCACCCGCGATTGCCCGTTAACCGGGCCGGACCGTGGATCTGTGTGTGTAAACACACAGATCCACGTCCTGTCAGTTGTGAGGAGACCGATCTGTGTTCCCAGTACAGCGGAAGACTGATCGGTCTATTTGTGGGAAAAAAAGGACGTCAATTTTGTTTGGGTACAATGTCGCACGACCGCGCAATTGTCGTTTAAAGTGCGACAGCGCTGAAAACTAAAAATTGGTCTGGGAAGGAAGGGGGTGAAAATGCTCTGTATTGAACCGGTTAATACTTGGTTGCAAATCCTTTGCAGTCAATTACAGCCTGAAGTCTGGAACGCATAGACATCACCAGACGCTGGGTTTCATCCCTGGTGATGCTCTGCCAGGCCTCTACTGCAACTGTCTTCAGTTCCTACTTGTTCTTGGGGCATTTTCCCTTCAGTTTTGTCTTTAGCAAAGTGAAATGCATGCTCAATCGGATTCAGGTCAGGTGATTGACTTGGCCATTGCATAACATTCCACTTCTTTCCCTTAAAAAACTCTTTGGTTGCTTTCGCAGTATGCTTCGTTTCATAAACCATCTGAACTGTGAAGCGCCGTCCAATGAGTTCTGAAGCATTTTGCTGAATATGAGCAGATAATATTGCCTGAAACACTTCAGAATTCATCCTGCTGCTTTTGTCAGCAGTCACATCGTCAATAAATACAAGAGAACCAGTTCCATTGGCAGCCATACATGCCCACGCCATGACACTACCACCACCATTCTTCACTGATGAGGTGGTATGCTTTGGATCATGAGCAGGTCCTTTCCTTCTCCATACTCTTCTCTTCCCATCACTCTGGTACAAGTTGATCTTGGTCTCATCTGCCCATAGGATGTTGTTCCAGAACTGTGAAGGCTTTTTTAGATGTTGTTTGGCAAACTCTAATCTGGCCTTCCTGTTTTTGAGGCTCACCAATGGTTTACATCTTGTGGTGAACCCTCTGTATTCACTCTGGTGAAGTCTTCTCTTGATTGTTGACTTTGACAAACATACACCTACCTCCTGGAGAGTGTTCTTGATCTGATCAACTGTTGTAAAGGGTGTTTTCTTCACCAGGGAAAGAATTATTCGGTCATCCACCACAGTTGTTTTCCGTGGTCTTCCGGGTCTTTTGGTGTTGCTGAGCCCACTGGTGCGTTCTTTCTTTGTTTTTGCTATCTCTCTGATAGATTTGTTTTGTTTTTTCAGCCTAATGATGGCTTGCTTCACTGATAGTGACAACTCTTTGGATCTCATATTGAGAGTTGACAGCAACAGATTCCAAATACAAATAGCACACTTGAAATGAACTCTGGACCTTTTATCTGTTCCTTGTAAATGGGATAATGAGGGAATAACACACACCTGGCCATGGAACAGCTGAGCAGCAAATTGTCCCATTACTTTTGGTCCCTTATAAAGTGGGAGGCACATATACAAACTGTAGTAATTCCTATACCGTTCACCTGATTTGGATGTAAATACCCTCAAATTAAAGCTGAAAGTCTGCAGTTAAAGCACATCGTATTCCTTTCATTTTAAATCCATTGTGGTGGTGTATAGAGCCAAAAAGATTAGAATTGTGTCGATGTCCCAATATTTATGGACCTGACTGTATTTTATCCACTACATCCAGTTTTGTTTATAAATATATACACTACCGTTCAAAAGTTTGGGGTCACCCAAACAATTTTGTGTTTTCCATGAAAAGTCACACTTATTCACCACCATACGTTGTGAAATGAATAGAAAATAGAGTCAAGACATTGACAAGGTTAGAAATAATGATTTGTATTTGAAATAACATTGTTTTTACATCAAACTTTGCTTTCATCAAAGAATCCTCCTTTTGCAGCAATTACAGCATTGCACACCTTTGGCATTCTAGCTGTTAATTTATTGAGGTAAGCTGGAGAAATTGCACCCCACGCTTCTAGAAGCAGCTCCCACAAGTTGGAATGGTTGGATGGGCACTTCTGGCGTACCATACGGTCAAGCTGCTCCCACAACAGCTCAATGGGGTTCAGATCTGGTGACTGTGCTGGCCACTCCATTACCGATAGAATACCAGCTGCCTGCTTCTGCTGTAAATAGTTCTTGCACAATTTGGAGGTGTGTTTAGGGTCATTGTCCGGTTGTAGGATGAAATTGGCTCCAATCAAGCGCTGTCCACTGGGTATGGCATGGCGTTGCAAAATGGAGTGATAGCCTTCCTTAGCTTTTACCCTGTACAAAGCTCCCACCTTACCAGCACCAAAGCAACCCCAGACCATCACATTACCTCCACCATGCTTAACAGATGGCGTCAGGCATTCTTCCAGCATCTTTTCATTTGTTCTGCGTCTCACAAACGTTCTTCTTTGTGATCCAAACACCTCAAACTTGGATTCATCCGTCCACAACACTTTTTTCCAGTCTTCCTCTGTCCAATGTCTGTGTTCTTTTGCCCATCTTAATCTTTTTCTTTTATTGGCCAGTCTCAGATATGGCTTTTTCTTTGCCACTCTGCCCTGAAGCCCAAAATCCCGCAGCCGCCTCTTCACTGTAGATGTTGACACTGGTGTTTTGCGGGTACTATTTAATGAAGATGCCAGTTGGGGACCTGTGAGGCGTCTGTTTCTCAAACTAGAGACTCTAATGTGCTTATCTTCTTGCTTAGTTGTGCAACGCGGCCTCCCACTTCTTTTTCTACTCTGGTTAGAGCCTGTTTGTGCTGTCCTCTGAAGGGAGTAGTACACACCGTTGTAGGGAAATCTTCAATTTCTTTGCAATTTCTCGCATGGAATAGCCTTCATTTCTAAGAACAAGAATAGACTGTCGAGTTTCAGATGAAAGTTCTCTTTTCTGGCCATTTTGAGCGTTTAATTGACCCCACAAATGTGATGCTCCAGAAACTCAATCTGCTCACAGGAAGGTCAGTTTTGTAGCTTCTGGAAGGAGCTAGACTGTTTTTAGATGTGTGAACATGATTGCACAAGGGTTTGCTAATCATCAATTAGCCTTCTGAGCCAATGAGCAAACACATTGTACCATTAGAACACTGGAGTGATAGTTGCTGGAAATGGGCCTCTATACACCTATGTAGATATTGCACCAAAAACTAGACATTTGCAGTTAGAATAGTCATTTACCACATTAGCAATGTATAGAGTATATTTGTTTAAAGTTAGGACTAGTTTAAAGTTAGCTTCATTTAAAAGTACAGTGCTTTTCCTTCAAAAATAAGGACATTTCAATGTGACCCCAAACTTTTGAACGGTAGTGTATATATATATATATGTATACACTGTATGCAGTTTAGCTAGATCTCACTACAGACCGTTCCTGATGTACTGTTTCTAATAAACTTCAGGCAGGCAGTTGATTCAGTTAGCTGCAGTGTATTTAGTATATAAGATGAAACATCTTCGGGAGGTCTTGCAGAAAGGTTTGTGCAATGCGTTTCCAGAGTCTGGGAGGTTGCAATTTCCTGGTCCTCCTGGACAACGTGTTGCTGAGGCTTCGGTCAGTCACAGAAGGAGTGGTGGAGAAGGTGGCCATCTGACTGATGCGTTCAGACAATTTTTTAGTCCGCAGCCCCAAGGTCTGATCGGTTCCAGCAACCATCGCCAGCGTCTAATTTACATGGTGCAGGAATACCTTGAGGCAAGATCAGACTTGGAGACCTTTCCAACCGAAAATCCTCTGGGCTACTGCGTCTTGAGGATGGATCACTGGCCAGAGCTTGCACAGTATGCAATTGAGCTACTGGCCTGTCCTGCATCCAGCGTTCTATCTGAATGCACATTCAGTGCTGCTGGAGGCTTTGTAACTGATCACAGAGTGCACTTGTGCACAGACTCGGTTGATCGGCTCACCTTCATAAAGATGAATCAGTCTTAATCACCAGTAGGGATGAGCCGAACACCCCCCCTGTTCGGTTCGCACCAGAACATGCGAACAGGCAAAAAATTTGTTCGAACACGCAAACACCGTTAAAGTCTATGGGACACGTACATGAATAATCAAAAGTGCTAATTTTAAAGGCTTATATGCAAGTTATTGTCATAAAAAGTGTTTGGGGACCTGGGTCCTGCCCCAGGGGACATGGATCAATGCAAAAAAAAGTTTTAAAAACGGCAGTTTTTTCGGGAGCAGTGATTTGAATAATGCTTAAAGTGAAACAATAAAAGTGTAATATCCCTTTAAATTTCGTACCTGGGGGGTGTCTATAGTATGCCTGTAAAGGGGCGCATGTTTCCTGTTTTTAGAACAGTCTGACAGCAAAATGACATTTCAAAGGAAAAAAAGTAATTTAAAACTACTCGCGGCTATTAATGAATTGCCGGTCGGACAATACACATAGAAGTTCATTGATAAAAACGGCATGGGAATTCCCCACAGGGGAACCCCGAACCAAAATTTAAAAAAAAAATGACGTGGGGGTCCCCCTAAATTCCATACCAGGCCCTTCAGGTCTGGTATGGATAGTAAGGGGAACCCCGGCCAAAATTTAAAAAAAAATGGCGTGGGGTCCCCCTAAAAATCCATACCAGACCCTTATCCGAGCACGCAACCTGGCAGGCCGCAGGAAAAGAGGGGGGGACGAGAGAGCGCCCCCCTCCTGAACCGTACCAGGCCACATGCCCTCAACATTGGGAGGGTGCTTTGGGGTAGCCCCCCAAAACACCTTGTCCCCATGTTGATGAGGACAAGAGCCTCATCCCCACAACCCTGGCCGGTGGTTGTGGGGGTCTGCGGGCGGGGGGCTTATCGGAATCTGGAAGCCCCCTTTAACAAGGGGACCCCCAGATCCCGGCCCTCCCCCCTGTGTGAAATGGTAAGGGGGTACAAAAGTACCCTTACCATTTCACTAACAAACTGTCAAAAATGTTAAAAATGACAAGAGACAGTTTTTGACAATTCCTTTATTTAAATGCTTCTTCTTTCGTCTTTCTTCTATCTTCCTTCGGTTTCTTCCTCCATCTTCTTCTTCTTCTGGTTCTTCTGGTTCTTCCTCCGGTGTTCTCGTCTGGCATCTTCCTCCGCGGCGTCGGCGTCTTCTTCCCTTCTTCTCCTCGGGCCGCTCCGCATCCATGATGGCATGGAGGGAGGCTCCTGCTGTGTGACTCTTCTCTATTCATCTTCTTCTCTTCATCTTCTTGTCTTCATCTTCTTTTCGGGCCGCTCCGCATCCATGATGGCATGGAGGGAGGCTCCCGCTGTGTGACGCTTCTCCTCTTCTGACGGTTCTTAAATAACGGGGGGGCGGGGCCACCCGGTGACCCTGCCCCTCTCTGACGCACGGGACTTGACGGGACTTCCCTGTGGCATTCCCTGTGATGTCAGAGGGGGGCGGGGTCACCCGTTACCTAACCCCGCCCCCTCTGATAGAAGATAGAAGAAAGAAGATAGAAGAAAGAAGAAGCATTTAAATAAAGGAATTGTCAAAAACTGTCTCTTGTCATTTTTAACATTTTTGTACCCCCTTACCATTTCACACAGGGGGGAGGGCCGGGATCTGGGGGTCCCCTTGTTAAAGGGGGCTTCCAGATTCCGATAAGCCCCCTGCCCGCAGACCCCCACAACCACCGGCCAGGGTTGTGGGGAGGAGGCCCTTGTCCTCATCAACATGGGGACAAGGTGTTTTGGGGGGCTACTCCAAAGCACCCTCCCAATGTTGAGGGCATGTGGCCTGGTACGGTTCAGGAGGGGGGGCAGCACTCTCGTCCCCCCTCTTTTTCTGAGGCCTGCCAGGTTGCATGCTCAGATAAGGGTCTGGTATGGATTTTTGGGGGGACCCTACAACGTTTTTTTTTTTTATTTTGGCGCGGGGTTCCCCTTAAAATCCATACCAGACCTGAAGGGTCTGGTATAGATTTTGAGGGGGACCCCACGCCTTTTTTTTTTATTTTGGCCGGGGTTCCCCTTAATATCCATACCAGACCTGAAGGGCCTGGTATGGAATTTAGGGGGACCCCCCACGTCATTTTTTTTTTACATTTTGGTTCGGGGTTCCCCTTATCAATGAACTTTTATGTGTATTGTCGGACCGGCAATTCATTATAGCCACGAGTAGTTTTAAATGACTTTTTTTCCTTTGAAATGTCATTTTGCTGTCAGACTGTTCTAAACACGGGAAACATGCTCCCCTTTACAGGCATACTATAGACACCCCCAGGTACGAAATTTAAAGGGATATTACACTTTTATTGTTTCACTTTAAGCATTATTAAAATCACTGCTCCCGAAAAAACTGCAGTTTTTAAAACTTTTTTTTTGCATTGATCCATGTCCCCTGGGGCAGGACCCGGGTCCCCAAACACTTTTTATGACAATACCATGCATATAAGCCTTTAAAATTAGCACTTTTGATTTCTCCCATAGACTTTTAAAGGGTGTTCCGCGGCATTCGAATTTGCCGCGAACACCCCAAATTGGTCGCTGTTCGGCGAACTGGCGAACAGCCGATGTTCGAGTCGAACGTGGGTTCAACTCGAATTCGAAACTCATCCCTAATCACCAGCTACCAAGCACCTGATGCTGATGTAACCGATTAATTTTCTTATGAATGTGAGATCCCTTGAAGACTGCCTATGCTGATGCTGAGTGACTATCCTGTTATGTTGAGTGACTATCCTATTCCTCCTCAATGTTCATGTTGATAGCTTCTAAGAACATTTTTGGTTCTGGGCACCACCACCAGTACCTAAAGCCCAATTTTTCTGCCCCTGTTTAACAGGGGCGTGTAACTACAATTTTTGCTGTAATATTTTGCAGCAGGGCTCGTTCCTGTGCTCAACTAGAGTATCTGTGAGGGGTTGCAGTGTTGTGGCACCAGCACCAGTGCCTAAAGCCCAATGTTTTTGCCCCTGTTTAACAGGGGCACGTAATTACAATTTTTTGTAATTACCAACACCTAAGGCCCAAATTTCTGCAGAGTATATAGGGCAGTCCGTATAGTATATACAGGCGGTCCCCTACTTTCAAACATCCGACTTACAAACGACTCCTACTTGCAAACGGAAGGAGACAACAGGAAGTGAGAGGAAATCTACTCCTAGGAAGGGAAATTCTCTCCTGTAAGAGTTAATATGGGAAAAAGGTGTCTCCACTGATGCTTTATTACCATAAATCCTTGTTTCCCTAAAAACCCCAAATTTTAAAATCTAATTGTCATTTGGACAGAAAGTGAGGTGAAATCTTCTAAATAGGGGCACAGACAACAAAACAAATGTTACAGAGGTGATGGTAACCCTTCCCTATGTTATCCAAAAAGCTTAAAAATAGATTTTTTGGCTGGAGCTACGCTTAAAAAATGTACCTGTTCCAAATTACAAACAGATTCAACTGAAGAACAAAGCTACAGTCCCTGTCTTGTTTGGACCGCCTGTATACTGCTGTTCAGAGTACAGAGCCTGTATACAGCTGATCAGAGTATATGGGGCCTGGGGGCCCCACGCCTTTTCTTTTTTTAATTTGGGTGCGGGGTTCCCCTTAATATCCATACAAGACCCAAAGGGCCTGGTAATGGACTGGGGGTACCCATGCCGTTTTTCTCAATAATTTTCATCCATATTGCCAGGACCCGAAATTACATTACAGCCGCAAGCAGTTTTATATGACTTTTATTCCTTTAGAAATGACATTTGGTGCAGGGACTGTTCTAAACACGGGAAACACGCGTCACTTTACAGGCATACTATAGACACCCCCAGGTACGATATTTAAAGGAATATTTCACTTTTATTTTTTCACTTTAAGCATCATTAAAATCACTGCTCCCGAAAAAACTGCCGTTTTTAAAACTTTCTTTTGCATTGATACATGTCCCCTGGGGTAGGACCCGGGTCCCCAAACCCTTTTTAGGACAACAACTTGCATATTAGCCTTTAAAATTCACACTTTTGATTTCTCACGTTTGAGTCCCACAGACTTTAACGGTGTTTGAATGTTCGCGCAAACTTTCGGTCCGTTCGCATGTTCTGGATGCGAACCGAACTGGGGGCTGATCGGCTCATCCCTAGTGTTCAATAATGGGCCGTGTGTTCACTCCCTGGAAGGGGGGGGACTCAGGGGTTGCAGCCAGAGGGCCGGCGCTGTCAGCTCTCAAGGGGTGCGGAGGGCCCTTATCTGGGGGGGGGCCCGGGGTGGTAGAACACCTGGGCAGACAATGGGCACTGGAGAGCTCCTTTCATCTCTGAAGAGTCGGATCCAGGATGTGCAGCGCTCTCCTGCGCCACTCCCAGCTCCGCACTGTGCCAGCGTTTCACATACTTGACAGAAAGAAAAGGAAAAAAAAAAAAAGGTCTCGGGGTGAATCAGCTCTGTCTGGAAGGAATCCAAAGAGCTGAAAACTTAATGGGCTGCTGTTTCCTTTCTCCTCTGCCCCCTGGGAAAAAGACGTTTAACCCTGTCATGGCATGGAGAAAGCCACAACACCGACAACGAATTCCATTCCCGGGCCGTTCCTCATGTACAGGGGGATAGCGAGCCGCGGTGCGCGCCAACCACGCACTTTCATCGTGCGGAGCGCGCCCCTTTAACGCGTGGCTTCACTTAGAGATAGAAAACTTCTGGTCTACGCTCCTCTAATGGCGGAGACATAACCTTGCTTCCTAAAACATTCCCTTTTATATAAACCTTAAGGCTGGGTTCACACAGAGTTGCGCGACTTTCACGTGACTTTGAATCCGACATTCTCTGTGCGACTTCATCGCAGCTTGCGTGGAACTTCTTTAACCACTTCAGCTCCGGAAGATTTTCCCCCCTTAATGACCAGGCCATATTTTGAGATACGGCACTGCGTCGCTTTAACTGACAATTGCGCGGTCACGCGACGCTGTACCCAAACAAAATTGACGTCCTTTTTTCCCCACAAATAGAGCTTTTTTTTGGTGGTATTTGATCACCTCTGCGGTTTTTATTTTTTGCGCTATAAACAAAAAAAACCCGACAATTTTGAAAAAAAAAAAAACAATTTAATAATAATAAATATCCAAAAAAAATGTAAAGAACCAAATTTCTTCCTCAGTTTAGGCCGATATGTATTCTTCTACATATTTTTATTAAAAAAAAATCACAATAAGCGTTTATTGATTGGTTCGCGCAAAAGTTATAGCATCTTCAAAATAGGGGATAGATTTATGGCATTTTAATTATAACTTTTTTTTTTTTTACTAGTAATGGCAGTGATCATTTTTAGCGGTAATGCGACATTGCGGCGGACAGATCGGACACTTTTGATACTTTTTTGGGACCACTGTCATTTATACAGCGATCAGAGCTATAAAAATGCACTTATTACTGTATAAATGTCACTGGCAAGGAAGGGGTTAACACTGGGGGGTGATCAAGGGGTTAAGTGTTCCCTAAGGAGGCGTTTCTAACTATGGGGGGGGAGGGGACTGACTGGGAGTAGAGAGAGATCGCCGTTCCTGATCACTAGGAACAGCAGATCTCTCTCTACTACCCTGACAGAACTGGGATCTGTCTGTTTACATTGACAGATCCCCGTTCTGGGTCTCTGAGGAGCGATCGCGGGTGGCTGGCAGACATCGTGGCTGCTGGCCACGCGCATTGACTGCCCCGCCGTGTCTGCTATGGCTCTTAAAAGAGGCGACCTACGGCGTTTTGCAGGAACGAGCCGACAAGTAAATATTATGTACTTTCCTATCTACGCTGCTCAAAAAATTAAAGGAGCAGTTTTTAGCATCAAGTCAATGAAACTCCTGGGATATACATAGTTCCCAACTGTCCCTGATTTCGAGGGACTGTCCCTGATTTGGAGCAATGTCCCTCTGTCCCTCATTCCTCCTCATTTGTCCCTCATTTTTGGTCTGATCTATATAGTTGTATATAAAATGCACTTTTTAACTATCAAAAAGTGTTTTCAAGCACTAAACCTTTCATCCGCTTTCTAAATTGCTGGATTTTTAAATTCCAAAACCCAATATAAAGGAATAGTAGTGGTAAAAAAAGCACTTGTGGGTTTAACCAATCTTGTTTTTTTGTACAATTCTCCTATAAGAGGGAGGGTGGCAAGGGGTGTGTCCTATTCCTGCATACTTTTGCTGATAGGTGTCCTTCATTCCCATCTCAAAAAATTGGGAGGTATGGATATTCATCTGGTCAGGTAAGTAGCAGAGGGGGTTGTTAATCAGTTTCAGCTGCTTCGGTGTTGATAAAATGAAGGGCCACTGGTATTTTTTGACCTAATCTTTTCTGACTGTTTTTCACTAGTTTTGCATTTGGCTGGGTCAGTGTCACTACTGGTAGCATGAGGAGATATCTGGACCCTATAGAGGTTGCACAGACAGTCCAACTTCTCCAGGATGGCTCGTCAATACGTGCCAAAGCCAGAGGGCTTGCTGTGTCTCTCAGCACAGTCTCAAGAGCATGGAGGAGATTCCAGGAGACAGGAAGTTACTCTAGGAGAGCTGGACAGGGGCCGAAGAAGGTCCTTAGCCCATCAGCAAGACCCGTATCTGCTCCTTTGTGCAAGGAGGAACAGGAAGAGCACTGCCAGAGCCCTACAAAATGACCTCCAGCAGGTCACTGGTGTGAATGTCTCTGATCAAACAATCAGAAACAGACTTCATGAGGGTGGCCTGAGGGCCCGACATCTTATAGTGGGCCCTGTGCTCACTGCCCGCCACCATGGAGCTAGATTGCCATTTGCCATTGAAAACCAGAATTGGCAGGTCCGCCACTGGCGCCCTATGCTTTTCAAAATGAGAGCAGGTTCACCCTGAGCACATGTGACAGACGTGAAAGGGTCTGGAGAAGCCGTGGAGAACGTTATGCTGCCTGTAACATTGTTCAGCATGACCGGTATGGTGGTGGATCAGTGATGGTCTGGGGAGGAATATCCATGGAGAGAGGCACAGACCTCTACAGGCTACACAATGGCACCCCCCTACTGCCATTTTGTATCGGGATGAAATCCTTGGACCCATTGTCAGACCCTACGCTGGTGCAGTGGGTCCTGGGTTCCTTCTGGTGCACGACAATGCCCGGCCTCATGTGGCAAGAGTATACAGCCAGTTCCTGGAGGATGAAGGAATTGATACTATTGAATAAAAAGGATTGAAGCAGTACAAACTTGCTCAACAAAATAAAGGACTTTGTGGGCACAACATGAGGCTGATAGAAGATATAAAAAATATATGTCTTTATTACAAAAATACATATAGGAAAAATAAACACTTAATTGCCAGACCATTGTTCCTAATTTTTACTGACAGTCTACTGACTGAAATGGTACCGGCTGATTGGAGAAAAGCCAAAGTAGCACCAATATTTAAAAAGGGCCCAAAACACATCCCTGGGAATTACAGACCAGTTAGCCTAACATCAATAGTATGTAAACTCTTGGAGGGGATGATAAGGGACTATATACAAGATTTTAGTAATGAGAACGGAATCATTAGCAGTAATCAGCATGGATTCATGAAGAATCCTTCTTGCCAAACCAATCTATTAACCTTCTATGAGGAGGTGAGTTGCCATCTAGATAAACGAAGGCCCGTAGACGTGGTGTATCTGGATTTTGCAAAAGCATTTGACACAGTTCCCCATAAACATTTACTCTACAAAAAAAGGTGCGTTGGCATGGACCATAGGGTGAGTACATGGATTGAAAACTGGCTACAAGGCCGAGTTCAGAGGGTGGTGATAAATGGGGAGTACTCAGAATGGTCAGGGGTGGGTAGTGGGGTCCCCCAGGGTTCTGTGCTGGGACCAATCCTATTTAATTTGTTTATAAACGACCTGGAGGATGGGGTAAACAGTTCAATCTCTGTAGTTGCGGATGATACTAAGCTAAGCAGGGCAATAACTTCCTTGCATGAAGGGGAAACCTTGCAAGAAGATCTGAACAAATTAATGGGGTGGGCAACTACATGGCAAATGAGGTTCAGTGTAGAAAAATGTACACTAATGCATTTGGGTGGTAAAAATATGAATGCAATCTATACACTGGGGGGAGAACCTCTGGGGGAATCTAGGATGGAAAAGGACCTGGGGGTCCTAGTAGATGATAGGCTCAGCAATGACATGCAATGCCAAGCTGCTGCTAACAAAGCAAACAGAACATTAGCATTAAAAAGGGGATCAACTCCAGAGATAAAAGATAATTCTCCTGCTCTACAAGACTCTGGTCCGGCCGCACCTGGAGTATACTGTCCAGTTCTGGGCACCAGTCCTCAGGAGGGATGTACTGGAAATGGAGCGACTACAAAGAAGGGCAACTAAGCTAATAAAGGGTCTGGAGGATATTAGTTATGAGGAAAGGTTGCGAGCACTGAACTTATTCTCTCTGGAGAAGAGACGCTTGAGAGGGGATATGATTTAAAGAGGAGCTCCACCTTAAACAAAAAATATTAAAAGCCAGCAGCTACAAATACTGCAGCTGCTGACTTTTAATAAATGTCCCAGGGTCCAGCGATGTCGGCAGCCGAAGCCGATCGGTCGCCCGTCTCTTGGCTGCCCCCACCGCCATCCTCGGTCAGGGAGTCAGGAAGTGAAGCATTGCGGCTTCACTGCCCGGTTCCCTACTGCGCATGCGCGAGTCGCGCTGCGCGTCTACACTGCTACCTATTGTGTTGTGGGAACTGTGTGTTTCCCACAACACAACGGGGGGGGGGGGGGGGGGGGCATTTGCGGCTAGCTGCAGGTAGCTATTCCCGGAAGTGGGTGCAGATACCTGTATTATACAGGTCTCTGCACCCCCCTCCCCCCTGAAAGGTGCCAATTCCGATGAGCGGAATTTCCACTTTAGGGTGGAACTCCGCTTTAAATATACAAATAACAACCGTACTGGTGACCCCACAATAGGGAGAAAACTTTTTTACAGAAGGGAGTTTAACAAGACACGTGGCCACTCATTAAAATTAGAAGAAAAGAGGTTTAACCTTAAACTACGTAGAGGGTTCTTTACTGCAAGAGCGGCAAGGATGTGGAATTCCCTTCCACAGGCGGTGGTCTCAGCGGGGGGCATCGATAGTTTCAAAAAACTATTAGATAAGCACCTGAACGACCGCAACATACAGGGATATACAATGTAATACTGACATATAATCACGCACAGGTTGGACTTGATGGACTTGTGTCTTTTTTCAACCTCACCTACTATGTAACTATATGTGACTATGCATTTGGGTACAGCGTCGCACGACTGCGCAATTTTCACTTAACTTAGCGGAGTGGCGTATCTCAAAAAAATTACCTGGTCATGGAAGGGGGTAAAT
The DNA here is from genome assembly GCA_037952835.1 of Lithobates septentrionalis. NCBI lineage: Eukaryota > Metazoa > Chordata > Amphibia > Anura > Ranidae > Lithobates > Lithobates septentrionalis. The sequence continues at coordinate 81,158 of JBBDGP010005151.1, forward strand.
CTTCTTTAGGTCAAGTGGTTAAAGTTGACAAAATTCACCCATAACTATGTGGTCAACTGCTCTAACCGCCCATAATTCCTCAACTACCACTTATCCTGACCTACTTACCGCCCCAACCTACAATCTAATGTGAGGCTTTGAGTGAATCTGCCCTTGTAATTCTCGGCTGTGTCCACAAATGTCCGAAACAGATCAGCCCCTGCTACAGCCTCTCGTCTTGTGACTTACTACAAAGTTACAATGTTTCTGATCACTGTTGGAAGAGAGACTGAGAAAATGCTCCCTCCTGCCTGCAGCAGACTGATGACATCATCTCAGCCTAGGCAAAGTCACTGATTGGAGCTCAAGTATGGCTTTTTTTAATGAAAGGTTTAGCCTTTATGAAAAATGATACTATTGTATATATGACATGTCGGGAATTTATTCATGTAGACGTCAAATGTTCACTTTAAGAAAGAAAAGAGTAGAGCTCGTTTATTGTGAGATTTTTCCCTCCTGGCGGATGGAGGACGGGAGAATTCTATAATACGGGTAAGCGGTAGCAAGCAGTTTCTGGAGCGTGGATGAGAGGAGAGCAAAGTGCATCTGAAGATCTCCCGGACGTAATAACAGATTCTCAGCCGCTGTGAAGCTTCACTGAGACTGTGAGAAGACGGAACAAGCGACTTGGCTGGAGCTACAGACCGGCGCAGCAAAAATAATATCATTTATCAGCAGGATGGAGGAGACATTATGGAGAAAATAGAGAAGAAGGAAAATAAAGAGGTGTTAGAAAAAGAATACATTTAGCTGGGAAGGAACTACAAATTCCAACATGACATTTCATCCAAGCAATGGTTGTAGTTACTTGGGGGCTTTGCGTCAATCTCATTTGCCAAGATGTTTTAAATTCATCCTTGGAAATGTTTGCCCCTCTCAGGTTACACAGATGGACCAAATGTATGATAATGTAGACCTATCAACCTTATAGTCCCAGATCCTGAGACACTGTTAATGCCCCCCCCCCCCCCCCCCCCCCCGTCTACATTTCCACTCATTTTCTAGGTGGGCTCCCAAACCCAGAAGTCCACTTTAGTTATTGGTTCAGACACAGGCTGCACCTCTAAATTAGTTGGGACTGCCCATCACATGTGCTGGTTGGTTCCCCCCACATCCCACCTGTAAATATGAGGGAAACGACCATCATACCCACATTACTGGTTAGTTCCCCCCACATCCCACCTCTAAATATGGGGGGAACGCCCATCACACCCCACCCACTTTATTGGTTGGTTCCCCCCACATCCCATCTATAAATATGGGGATAACACCCATCACAACTACTTAAATGATTGGTTCCCCCACATCCCACCTCTTAATATGTGGGGAATGCCCATCACTCCCACTTTACTGGGTGGTTCCCCCCGCATCCCACCTCTAAATATGGGGGGGAGTGCCCATCACACCCACTTTACTGATTGGTTCCCCACACCTTTCAGCTCTAAGCATGTGGGGACCACCCATCACACCCACTTTGCTGGTTGGTTCTCCCTACATCCCACCACTAATAATGGGGGAACGCCCACCATACCTAGTTTACTGGTTAGTTCTCCCCACATCGCACCTTTAAATATGGGGAAGAATGCCTAATATACCCAATTTACTAGTTGGTTCTGCCCACATCCCACCTGTAAATATGAGGGAAAGGACCATCATACCCTCTTTACTGATTAGTTCCCCACACACCCCACCTTTAAATTTGGGGAGAACGCCCATCATACCAACTTTACTGGTTTGTTGCCCACACATCCTGCCTCTAAATATGGAGGGAAAACCCATTACACTCACTTTACTGGTTAGTTCCCCCCACATCCCACCTCTAAATATGGGGGGGGGGACACCCATCACACCCCACCCACTTTACTGGTTGGTTCCCCCCACATTCCTTCTCTAAATATGGGGGGAACACCCAACACAACCACTTAACTGGTTGGTTCCCCCCCACATCCCACCTCTAAATATGGGGGGAGTGCCCATCACACCCACTTTACTGGTTGGTTCCCCACATCTTCCACCTCTAAACATGTGGGGACCACCCATCACACCCACTTTACTGGTTGGTTCCCCACATATCCCACCTCTAAATATGGGGGGACCCCCCATCACATCCAGTTTGGTGGTTGGTTTCCCCCCACATCCCGCCTCTAAATATAGGGGGAAAACCCAACAAACCTACTTTACTGGTTGGTTCTCCCAACATCCCACCTCTAAATATGGGGGGGACGCCCATGACACATACACTGCTGGTTGGTTCCCTCCACATCCCACCTCTGAATATAGGGAGACCACCCATCACACCGGCTTTACTGGTTGGTCCCACACACACATGCCTCTAAATATGCAGGGACTGCCCTCTCTGGTAGAATAATGGTCAGCAATCCAGTAGGAGCTCTATTGCAATTTACATGTACTGTAAATCTAGCTCTTTGAATAAGCAGAAGCCGCTGTTGGTTCCTCTTCAGCTACCATTTTGTATGTCACCTATTGAATGTTAAGGTCAGATGAGGATAGGATCCACCCATAACTTTGCTGCCTGCCGTGTATTGCGTTCTATATATCTTCTATAATTACATGTTGGAGACTGTATGCTGAGAGAGATGTGTCAGAGCAATTCCAGGACGTCACATCTGGGAACGTCTATATTTTCCCATCGCACAGCAATTTGCGTCACCGTCCACCGGGGACCAGGATGTCACAGGGCATGTCTTGCTTGCTCCACTCCCCAAACGTTGGCCAGGCATCTCTAGTACCGAAGTTCCAGAGCTTGAAATGGTTGCTTCTTAGTATAACCATACACAGATAGCACTCCACATACTATGCCATGTTCAATATTGACCAGTACAAATAGTCAGAGGACAGAGGGTGACCCTGGCACTCATATGGTGAGGACAGAGGGTGAACCTGGCACCTCAAAGATCAGGACTGAGAGGGAGCCAGGTGCCCCAGAAGAAAGGACAGAGTGAACTCGATGCCCCAGAGGTGAGGACAGAGAGTGAGCCTGGCACCCCAGAGGTGAGGACAAAAGGTGAACCTGGCACCTCAAAAATCAGGACTGAGAGTGAACCTGGTGCCCCAGAAGAAAGGACAGAGTGTGAACCTGATGCCCCAGAGCTGAGGACAGTGGGAGAGCCTGGTACCCCAGAAATAAGGACAGAGGATGAGCCTGGAGCCCAGAGGTGAGGGTGACCCTGGCAAGCATGAGGTGAGGACAGAGGGTGAGTCTGGTGCCCCAGATGTGAGGACAGAGGGTGAGCCTGCTGCCACAGAAGTGAGTACAGAGGGGGAGCCTAGCTCTCCAGAGGTGAGGACAGAGGGTGAGCCTGGCACCCCAGGGGTGAAGCCCAAGGGTGAGCCTGGCATCCCAGAGATGAAGACAGAGGGTGAGCCTGACACCTTAAGAGTGAGGAGAGAGGGTGAGCCTGGTGCCTCAGAGCTGAGGACAGAGGGTGAGATTGTCACCCTATGGGTTAGGACTGAGGGTGAGCCTGGCATCTCAAAAGTGAGGATAGAGGGTGAGCCTAGTGCCTCAAAGGTCAGGACTGAGAGTAAGCCTGGTTCCCCAGAAGTAAGGACAGAGGCTAAACCTGGGACCCAGAGGTGACAACAAAGGGTGAGCCTGGCGCCCAGAGGTGAGGACAGAAGATGACCCTGGCGCACAAAGGTGAGGATAGAGGGTGACCCTGGCACCTCAAAGGTTAGGACTGAGAGTGAGTCTGGTGCCCAAGAAGAACAGAGAAAACCTGATGCCCCAGAGGTGACAGTGGGAGAGCCTGATGCCCCAGAAGTGAGAACAAGAGGGTAAGCCTGGCTCTCCAGAGGTGGGGACAGAGGGTGACCCTGGCTTTCCAGAGGTGAGGACAGAGGATGAGCCTGGTGTCTCAGAGGTGAGGATAGAGGATGAACTTGGTGTCTCAGAGGTGAGGACAGAGGGTGAGCCTTGTGCCCAGAGATGAGGGCAGAGGGTAAACCTGGCGACTCAAAGGTTAGGACTGAAAGTGAGCCTGGTGCCCCAGAAGAACAGAGAGTGAACCTGATGTCCCAGAGGTGAAGACAGTGGGAGAGCCTGGTGCCCCAGAGGTGAGGACAGAGGGTGACCCTGACACCAATAAGGTGAGGATAGAGAGTGAGCCTGGCGCCCATGAGGTGAGGACAGGGTGAGCCTGGCGACTCAGGGGTGAGGACAGAGGGTGGCCCTGGCTCTCCAGAGGTGAGGACAGAGGGTGAATCTGGCGACTCAGGGGTGAGGACGGAGGGTGACCCTGGCGACTCAGGGGTGAGGACAGAGGGTGACCCTGGCTCTCCAGAGTTGAGAACAGAGGGTGAGCCTGGTGCCTCAGAGGTGAGGACGGAGGGTGAGCCTGGTGTCCAAACCCCCCCCCCCCCCCCCCCCACCGTCCTGTTTCTAGGGCCAGTTTTGGTTGGTTTTCTTACTGAGTTCTGCCAGGAAACCTAAAAGTGTTTTCAGATCCTTGGATACATATTTAATGATCTTGGCTCTATTTCTACAACCAAAACAAATCAAATGGACATTGGAAAATAAACGCTGAGAGCGGAGACTGGCGAGCTAGTGAAGGTCGCAGCATAAATGAAAAATGTCAGTAAATTAGATCCTAATTGCCTGTGTATTGTGAACTGAGTTGGAGGGTTCATGGTGGGATGTCAAGCCCATCGAAAATTTAAAGTAGATGTAATTACTAACTGGGTGACATTTAGTCTGCACAGCAAATCATAAACTATTGCATTGCGTGTGTGTGTTTTTTTTACATTAAATCCCGTTTTCACCTTTTTTAATGCTTTTTCAGCCGCTTTCTGTGTATATAATTCCCCTTCAGCATCAGGGTGCTCAGTTTGGTTCAATTTCCATTTCTTGGCATTCAGAACCCATTCTGGACTACAAAAGGATGATGGTGAAACTAGAGGAGATTCGTTTTTTGTATTTTAGCAATTTTTGGACCATTTTTATTGTATTTCTTTGGACAGTTTAAAGTTTTCAGACACATCAAACTCTCATCCTGTGAGGCCCTGAACAGACCAGGACAACAAATCACTGCCCCATTGATTACAGAAGGAGCCAAATGCTAAATGCATCTAGCATCCTACCCTAGGAGGGTGCTACACAAAGGACACAATTCTGACCTTCCTGCTTTTAGACCATCTATTTTTGATGCTCTTATACTTTATTTTAACACTGAGTGCCTAAGGTCCTCTACCAGGTAGGATAGACCTCTTTTTGGATTTTGGACAGTCAACCTTTCGATGCTCTTTTTTTATCTACATGTGGTTTTCTCAACTCGGGTTACCCCCACTTTTCTAGGGGCCCCCCTCCTTTGTGGAGAGCTGCTGAATCCAAACCAGTAGGCTCATTTGAAGACTCAGTTCGACTGCTAAAAGATCTGAATCCAGCTCCACACCTACACCACCCCTTAGAATAGGGGTCTCTAAACCTTCTAGACAAAGGGCCAGGTTACTGTCCGTCAGACATTAGAAGGGCCAGGGGAAGAAAATACCCAGGAATCAGTAGGAGTAAACAATTCCTCAAGTTTGATTGTCAGTGAGAGTAAATAAATGACATAGTGATTTCCGTCAGTAGGAGATGAAATAGTGTCCCATCATTGGTATTGTTAGGAGAAATAGTACCAATTGTAGGTATCAGTGGGAGAAATAAGCCCTATCCCCAGTTTCAGTTGGAGGAACAGTCCCCTGTTGTTGGTGTCACTGGAAGAAATAGTGCCCCATCGCTGGTGTCAGTGGGAGGACTAGTGCCCCATCATTGGTGTCACTGGCAGGAATAATGCCACATCATTGGTGTCAGTGGAAGGAATAGTGCCCCATGACTGATGTCAGTGGAAGAAATAGTGACCTATCATTGGTGTCACTGGAAGGATTAGTGCCCCATCGTTGGTGTCAGTGGGAGGAAGAGTGTCCCATCATTGGTGTCCCTACTTGAAGGAATAGTGCCCCATCATTAATGTCAGTGGGAGGAATAGTGCCCTATCATTGGTGTCACTAGAAGGAATAGTCACATAGCTGGTGTCAGTCGGAGGGATAGTGCACCATCATTGGTATCAGTGGGAGAAACAGTGCCCCATCATTGGTATCAGTGGGAGAAATAGTGCCCCATCATTGGTGTCAGTGGGAGGAATAGTGCCCAATTGTTGGTGTCAGTGAAAAAAATATTGCCAAATTATTGGTGTGCAGTGGAAGGAAAAATAATAGCCCATCACTGGTCTGAGTGGGAAGAATAGTGCCCCAAGGGCCAGATAAAGGCAAGAAAAGGGCTGCATTCGGCCCAAGGGCTGCAGTTTGGAGATCACTGCCTTAGACCAAGATTTCTCAACCAGGGTTCCATGGAGCCCTAAGGTTCCTCCAGAGGTTGCTAGGGATTTCTTGAGCAATGAGCAATTTCAGATCAATCAGTTCTCACTTGATCTTTTTAGCTCTCTGTAAGAGGGGAAATCTTCCCAATGACCACAAGTGTGAGGAGCAATCTTCCCACTGACCATCACACTAATGTATCATGAGTTGTAGATATAGTCATTTATAGCAGGGGTTCCCTGAGACTGGAAAGTTTTATTTCAAGGTTTCGTCTGCGTTGAAAGGGTTGAGAAAGGCTGCCTTAGACCTTCCTTTGGGAGCAGCCTTGATTAAATCTCACAAAATGCCCAAAATCGACTCCACTCCGCCAATCCACTGTAATCCTTATTGCTTCTGCTTCTCTCTGCCAATTAAATTGTGGGACCTTGGGTTGCAGGAACGTGGGAGAGAGCTGATCCTTCGCCAGTTCATTTCAGCACTAGACAGGGAACCAGTTCACTCATTTTTATCCCTAAATTTATTTTTTAATATCAGTGATTGAAAACCGTCTGCTGCCCCCCAACATGCTGACTCATCTATTTTCAGTATGGGTCCCTCTACATGGATCAAAAGGGGCAGCTGAGGGCACAGCACATGAACATCGCGGTGACATCTTATCCTGAGTTTGGTGCCGCCGGTCCTGCCGATTCTTCCCAGGGTCGCAGAAATGATTTAAATTAATCTCCCTCTACAGAAGCAACATTGTGGGATGAACTGACCATAGATCAGGGTAATTGTATCCATTACTGTCACACGGCTTATTTCTTTCTTAAGCGTCTCTCATCGTTATTTTTTTCCCGTGTTTTGATAGAAAACACAGGCCGCGGTTTCCCAGAGACACCAAAGGAAATATTTCCATGTAAAATGTGTCCCGAGGATCTGCGTCTGTACAGCGTGGGACCCCTATCTCCTCTGGACAGTGGCCAGAACAATATATTTGGTTTCACTAACAATTTATTGTTTTTTTGTTTGTTTTTTGCACTTAAAATACAAATTTGGCAGATCTTCTACATCACTATGATCCAGACATAAACTGGTATTTCCAGCATAGAGAAGGTGGAGAAGGGTCTTTTCATTTAGATGCCACCGTATTTTTGCAGTTTTATTGCCACTCTGTCAATTCTTTTTTTATTTCTACATTGCAGCTTTAAAACTGAACATCAGTCAAAGATAAAAACATTCAACACAACTACAGATTTGTTAAAAAAATAATAAAATGTATTGTTAAATGCAACTGGTGTTTGGACCATAAACGTCTAGAAATCCTCCTTCAATACCCTACACATCAGCCCTCAGACAAGGAGAGGGCAGGGTACTTACAGGAGCCAATCAGGATTGGCTCTGCACTGCCCAGCACTGTACATCTAATACTGGAGGCTTATAAGAGTGAACAGAGTGATGACTTCATCAGTACACTGCTACTCTTTCATCATCCAATCGCAAGCAAGGATAGGTTCTAAACCAGCAGTGTTTCTCAACCTTTTTTTTTTTCGGTCATGGCGCTCTTCAAAAGCATGCAAAATTTCAAGGCACCTCGGTCTAAAATGGGGTCCCGCCATTATATCAGATCCCCCCCCCCCCTTTCACATCAAAGTCTCCCCATTTCCTTGGTCTTTCTCTCCCTTTCAAATCAGAGTCCCCCCCCCCCCCAATTAACATGAGTTCTTGGTCTTCACCCTTTTTCACATCAGAGTCCTCAGTTCCCCCCTTTTATTTTATTTAATACTGGTATTTATATAGTGCTGATAACATGTGCAGCTCCTCACATATACATTGTACATTCACATCAGCCCTGCCCTCAAGGAGCTTACAATCTAGAGTCCCTGCCTCACATGCATACATACACATACTAGGGTTAATTAACCAGGACAGGAGACAATTAACTTACCAGCATGTCTTTGGAGTGTGGGGGGAAACCAGAGGAAACCTACGCAAGCACAATTTAAAAGTCCTTAGCACCCTAATCCTTGGTGGCCCATCTGAACCATGGAAATGCATGATACTGTGCAAAAATAAGGGACACAATGCGGAACCCCTGAACAGCCCGGAAGGCACCCCAGGGTGCTGCTGCACTCTGGTTGAGAAACTCTGGCTTAAAGGGTTAGTTCACCTTTACGATAAAATTGCCCATGCATTCCCGCATCCCCATGACTGAGGGACCAGCAGAGTGTAGATGCTCCGATTATCTAAAAAACATTAAACACTTGGCCAGTCCCTCCTTCCAAAATGACCAGATGACACATTTTATTTGGAGTCGAATGGCCAGAGCAGCCTATTATTACAAACCATTAAATACAACATTCACAAGAAAACAAGTTTAATGCATATAACACAGTCAATGCATAACAAATAAACCAACCTCAGCTTATGCCCGGTCCAAGGTCTTTGAAGGCCAATATACTCACGAACCTGTTGTATCTGCCACCCAATCAAAGGCCACCAGCCGCAACTACACCGGCTCAGGGACAATTAACCACTTACGTACTACCAGATACAACCTAATTAATACCCCCATTTTACCACCGTATTATTAGCAAGGGACACCCATAACTCAGATGGGCCCAACCCACAATTTCCCACAATTATTTAACCAGCACCGCCTTCAAAGATCCAATAGACCCCCTGCCACAGAACACGAGCGTGACACCTTACGCAAGTGTTGCCCCTTAAACCCGGAAAGGCCCGCTGAATACCCTCCTGCAAAAAACTTGCTACCTCCTAGTTCACCTTTATCCTGGCTTTGTTGATCTTTTCAACAGAGCGAGCCATACGCAATGCAGATCTGGCAACTATATCGGACCACACAACTTAGCCCGACCCAACAGATAAAGTAATGAGAAAAACAGTTGTCTGCACTCCAACCAGTGGACAACATACATTTCCAGAACACCGCCCTAAACTGGAATCGAGACATTGCTGTCCCTTCCTCATGCATAAAGAAGACTCCCGGGAGATTTGCCCAAAACCGTGAAAAAACCCCCAAGACCCGGACAGGGCAAACTGGAGAAGAGGGAACCCCACAACTCAATCCAAGAACCCCTCCTCGACTGATCAGTGTTAGATTTTCTTAACAGAATACCTAAGTAGTGTCCCGTAACCACGCATACTGTACGCTCAAACCACCCTCACCATGTTTGGTATGGCTCACCAATTCCCCCACCCGAAAAGCCCCAAAAAAATAAAAAATGGCCAGCACAAAGACGGCCCAGAACAAGGTAACCTCATAGGCGGAAAAAAGACACTAGTACAGTACATCATCGTCCTTACGAGAACACCCCCCATCCTCATTCACCAGATCGCTTTATTCCTGACACACTCTGCAGTTTGAGGAGCAAGTTGACGCACATGCTGAGTGACAAATTGAGAACTTGGAAGCAGCAATGCAATGCTCCACAGCTGCTTGGGGCATGGAATTCCTCGCTGCTCCGCTTCCAGTGCCAACTGATGGAATCTTTCCCACTGGAAACGAGACAAAGCATCAGCCAGGAGTTATGAACTCCTGGACCGTGCACAATTCCATGGAGAGTACAATGGGAAAACAGTTCCCGAACAACCAAATTACGCACTAAACCAACCGCCCTCCATTC
>JBBDGP010005152.1:0-75000 GCA_037952835.1 Lithobates septentrionalis
CTCTCGTCTCTCTCCATCTCTCTCGTCTCTCCGTCTCTCTCCGTCTCTCTCATCTCTCTCCGTCTCTCTCGTCTCTCTCCGTCTCTCTCCATCTCTCTCCGTCTCCCTCCGGCTCTCCGTCTCTCTCGTCTCTCTCCGTCTCTCTCCGTCTCTCTCGTCTCTCTCCGTCTCTCTCCGTCTCTCTCGTCTCTCTCCGTCTCTCTCATCTCTCTCTGTCTCTCTCCGTCTCTCTCGTCTCTCTCATCTCTCTCCATCTCTCTCCGTCTCTCTCGTCTCTCTCGTCTCTCTCCGTCTCTCTCGTCTCTCTCCGGCTCTCCGTCTCTCTCCGTCTCTCTCCGTCTCTCTCGTCTCTCTCGTCTCTCTCTCGTCTCTCTCCGTCTCTCTCCGTCTCTCTCCGTCTCTCTCGTCTCTCTCCGGCTCTCCGTCTCTCTCCGTCTCTCTCCGTCTCTCTCGTCTCTCTCCATCTCTCCGTCTCTCCGTCTCTCTCATCTCTCTCCGTCTCTCTCCGTCTCTCTCTCGTCTCTCTCCATCTGTCTCGTCTCTCCATCTCTCTCGTCTCTCCGGTCTCTCTCCGTCTCTCTCGTCTCTCTCGTCTCTCTCCGTCTCTCTCCGTCTCTCCGTCTCTCTCCGTCTCTCTCGTCTCTCTCCGTCTCTCTCCGTCTCTCTCCTCTCTCTGTCTCTCTCATCTCTCCGTCTCTCTCCGTCTCTCTCGTCTCTCTACGTCTCTCTCGTCTCTCTCCGTCTCTCTCCTGTCTCGTCTCTCCGTCTCTCTCCGTCTCTCTTGTCTCTCTCCGTCTCTCTCCGTCTCTCTCCGTCTCTCCGTCTCTCTCGTCTCTCTCCGTCTCTCCATCTCTCTCGTCTCTCTCCGTCTCTCTCCGTTCTCTCTCCGTCTCTCCGTCTCTCTCGTCTCTCTCCGTCTCTCCATCTCTCTCATCTCTCTCCGTCTCTCTCGTCTCTCTCCGTCTCTCCGTCTCTGTCCGTCTCTGTCCGTCTCTGTCCGTCTCTCTAGTCTCTCTCCGTCTCTCTCCATCTCTCCGTCTCTCTCCGTCTCTCTCCGTCTCTCCATCTCTCTCGTCTCTCTCCGTCTCTCCATCTCTCTCGTCTCTCTCCGTCTCTCCATCTCTCTCGTCTCTCTCCGTGTCTCTCGTCTCTCTCCGTCTCTCTCGTCTCTCTCCGTCTCTCTCCGTCTCTCTCCGTCTCTCTCGTCTCTCTCGTCTCTCTCTCGTCTCTCTCCGTCTCTCTCCGTCTCTCTCGTCTCTCTCCGGCTCTCCGTCTCTCTCCGTCTCTCTCCGTCTCTCTCGTCTCTCTCATCTCTCTCCGTCTCTCTCCGTCTCTCTCGTCTCTCTCATCTCTCTCCGTCTCTCTCCGTCTCTCTCGTCTCTCTCGTCTCTCTCCGTCTCTCTCCGTCTCTCTCGTCTCTCTCCGTCTCTCCGTCTCTCTCCGTCTCTCTGTCTCTCTCGTCTCTCTCGTCTCTCTCCGTCTCTCTCGTCTCTCTCCGTCTCTCTCCGTCTCTCTCCGTCTCTCTCCGTCTCTCCATCTCTCTTGTCTCTCTCGTCTCTCTCCGTCTCTCTCGTCTCTCTCTTCTCTCTCCGTCTCTCTCGTCTCTCTCTGTCTCTCCGTCTCTCTCGTCTCTCTCCGTCTCTCTCGTCTCTCTCCGTCTCTCTCGTCTCTCCGTCTCTCTCGTCTCTCCGTCTCTCTCGTCTCTCTTGTCTCTCTCCGTCTCTCTCGTCTCTCTCCGTCTCTCTCGTCTCTCTCCGTCTCTCCGTCTCTCTCGTCTCTCTCTTCTCTCTCCGTCTCTCTCGTCTCTCTCCGTCTCTCTCCGTCTCTCTGTCTCTCTCCGTCTCTCTCCGTCTCTCCGTCTCTCTTGTCTCTCTCCGTCTCTCTCGTCTCTCTCCGTTTCTCTCGTCTCTCTCGTCTCTCTCCGTCTCTCCGTCTCTCTCGTCTCTCTCGTCACTCTCCGTCTCTCTCCGTCTCTCTCCGTCTCTCTCGTCTCTCTCGTCTCTCTCCGTCTCTCTCTGTCTCTCTCTGTCTCTCTCGTCTCTCTCCGTCTCTCCGTCTCTCTCCGTCTCTCTTGTCTCTCTCCGTCTCTCTCCGTCTCTCTCGTCTCTCTCGTCTCTCTCCGTCTCTCTCGTCTCTCTCCGTCTCTCTCGTCTCTCTCGTCTCTCCGTCTCTCTCGTCTCTCTCCGTCTCTCCCGTCTCTCTCCGTCTCTCTCCGTCTCTCTCGTCTCTCTCCGTCTCTCTCCGTCTCTCTCGTCTCTCTCGTCTCTCTCCGTCTCTTCATCTCTCTCGTCTCTCTCCGTCTCTCTCCGTCTCTCTCGTGTCTCTCGTCTCTCTCCGTCTCTCTCCGTCTCTCTCCGGCTCTCCGTCTCTCTCGTCTCTCTCCGTCTCTCTCCGTCTCTCTCGCCTCTCTCCGTCTCTCTCCATCTCTCTCGTCTCTCTCCGTCTCTCTCGTCTCTCTCTGTCTCTCTGTCTCTCTCGTCTCTCTCGTCTCTCTCCGTCTCTCTCGTCTCTCTCCGTCTCTCTCCGTCTCTCTCCGTCTCTCTCGTCTCTCTCATCTCTCTCCGTCTCTCTCCGTCTCTCTCGTCTCTCTCGTCTCTCTCCGTCTCTCTCCGTCTCTCTCGTCTCTCTCCGTCTCTCCGTCTCTCTCCGTCTCTCTGTCTCTCCGTCTCTCTCGTCTCTCTCCGTCTCTCTCGTCTCTCTCCGTCTCTCCGCCTCTCTCGTCTCTCTCCGTCTCTCTCGTCTCTCTCCGTCTCTCCGTCTCTCTCCGTCTCTCTCCGTCTCTCCGTCTCTCTTGTCTCTCTCGTCTCTCCCCGTCTCTCTCGTCTCTCTCTTCTCTCTCCGTCTCTCTCGTCTCTCTCTGTCTCTCCGTCTCTCTTGTCTCTCTCCGTCTCTCTCGTCTCTCTCCGTCTCTCTCGTCTCTCCGTCTCTCTCGTCTCTCTCGTCTCTCTCCGTCTCTCTCGTCTCTCTCCGTCTCTCTCGTCTCTCTCCGTCTCTCCGTCTCTCTCGTCTCTCTCTTCTCTCTCCGTCTCTCTCGTCTCTCTCCGTCTCTCTCCGTCTCTCCGTCTCTCTCCGTCTCTCTCCGTCTCTCCGTCTCTCTTGTCTCTCTCGTCTCTCTCCGTCTCTCTCGTCTCTCTCGTCTCTCTCCGTCTCTCCGTCTCTCTCGTCTCTCTCGTCACTCTCCGTCTCTCTCCGTCTCTCTCCGTCTCTCTCGTCTCTCTCGTCTCTCTCCGTCTCTCTCTGTCTCTCTCTGTCTCTCTCGTCTCTCTCCGTCTCTCCGTCTCTCTCCGTCTCTCTCCGTCTCTGTCGTCTCTCTCGTCTCTCTCCGTCTCTCTCGTCTCTCTCCGTCTCTCCGTCTCTCTCCGTCTCTCTTGTCTCTCTCCGTCTCTCTCGTCTCTCTCCGTCTCTCTCGTCTCTCTCCGTCTCTCCGTCTCCCTCGTCTCTCTCCGTCTCTCTCGTCTCTCTCCGTCTCTCCGTCTCTCTCGTCTCTCTCTTCTCTCTCCGTCTCTCTCGTCTCTCTCCGTCTCTCTCCGTCTCTCCGTCTCTCTCCGTCTCTCTCCGTCTCTCTCGTCTCTCTCGTCTCTCTCGTCTCTCTCCGTTTCTCTCGTCTCTCTCGTCTCTCTCCGTCTCTCCGTCTCTCTCGTCTCTCTCATCACTCTCCGTCTCTCTCCGTCTCTCTCCGTCTCTCTCGTCTCTCTCGTCTCTCTCCGTCTCTCTCCGTCTCTCTCTGTCTCTCTCATCTCTCTCCGTCTCTCCGTCTCTCTCCGTCTCTCTTGTCTCTCTCCGTCTCTCTCCGTCTCTCTCGTCTCTCTCGTCTCTCTCCGTCTCTCTCGTCTCTCTCGTCTCTCTCGTCTCTCTCGTCTCTCTCCGTCTCTCTCGTCTCTCTCCGTCTCTCTCGTCTCTCTCCGTCTCTCTCCGTCTCTCTCCGTCTCTTCATCTCTCTCGTCTCTCTCCGTCTCTCTCCGTCTCTCTCGTGTCTCTCGTCTCTCTCCGTCTCTCTCCGTCTCTCTCCGGCTCTCCGTCTCTCTCGTCTCTCTCCGTCTCTCTCCGTCTCTCTCGCCTCTCTCCGTCTCTCTCCGTCTCTCTCGTCTCTCTCCGTCTCTCTCGTCTCTCTCCGTCTCTCTGTCTCTCTCGTCTCTCTCGTCTCTCTTGTCTCTCTCCGTCTCTCTCGTCTCTCTCCGTCTCTCTCCGTCTCTCTCCGTCTCTTCATCTCTCTCGTCTCTCTCCGTCTCTCTCCGTCTCTCTCGTGTCTCTCGTCTCTCTCCGTCTCTCTCCGTCTCTCTCCGGCTCTCCGTCTCTCTCGTCTCTCTCCGTCTCTCTCCGTCTCTCTCGCCTCTCTCCGTCTCTCTCCGTCTCTCTCGTCTCTCTCCGTCTCTCTCGTCTCTCTGTCTCTCTCGTCTCTCTCGTCTCTCTTGTCTCTCTCCGTCTCTCTCCGTCTCTCTCCGTCTCTCTCCGTCTCTCTCGTCTCTCTCATCTCTCTACCGTCTCTCTCCGTCTCTCTCGTCTCTCTCGTCTCTCTCCGTCTCTCTCCGTCTCTCTCGTCTCTCTCCGTCTCTCTCCGTCTCTCTGTCTCTCCGTCTCTCTCGTCTCTCTCCGTCTCTCTCGTCTCTCTCCGTCTCTCCGTCTCTCTCGTCTCTCTCGTCTCTCTCCGTCTCTCTCGTCTCTCTCCTTCTCTCTCCGTCTCTCTCCGTCTCTCCGTCTCTCTCCGTCTCTCTCCTTCTCTCTCCGTCTCTCCGTCTCTCTTGTCTCTCTCGTCTCTCTCCGTCTCTCTCGTCTCTCTCTGTCTCTCCGTCTCTCTCGTCTCTCTCCGTCTCTCTCGTCTCTCTCCGTCTCTCTCGTCTCTCCGTCTCTCTCGTCTCTCTCGTCTCTCTCCGTCTCTCTCGTCTCTCTCCGTCTCTCTCGTCTCTCTCCGTCTCTCCGTCTCTCTCGTCTCTCTCTTCTCTCTCCATCTCTCTCGTCTCTCTCCGTCTCTCTCCGTCTCTCCGTCTCTCTCCGTCTCTCCGTCTCTCTTGTCTCTCTCGTCTCTCTCCGTCTCTCTCGTCTCTCTCCGTCTCTCTCGTCTCTCTCGTCTCTCTCCGTCTCTCCGTCTCTCTCGTCTCTCTCGTCACTCTCCGTCTCTCTCCGTCTCTCTCCGTCTCTCTCGTCTCTCTCGTCACTCTCCGTCTCTCTCTGTCTCTCTCGTCTCTCTCCGTCTCTCCGTCTCTCTCCGTCTCTCTTGTCTCTCTCCGTCTCTCTCCGTCTCTCTCGTCTCTCTCGTCTCTCTCCGTCTCTCTCGTCTCTCTCCGTCTCTCTCGTCTCTCTCGTCTCTCTCCGTCTCTCTCGTCTCTCTCCGTCTCTCTCGTCTCTCTCCGTCTCTCTCCGTCTCTCTCATCTCTCTCGTCTCTCTCCATCTCTCTCGTCTCTCTCCATCTCTCTCCGTCTCTCTCCGTCTCTCTCGTCTCTCTCCGTCTCTCTCCGTCTCTCTCGTCTCTCTCGTCTCTCTCCGTGTCTCTCTGTCTCTCTCCGGCTCTCCGTCTCTCTCGTCTCTCTCCGTCTCTCTCGCCTCTCTCCGTCTCTCTCCGCCTCTCTCGTCTCTCTCCGTCTCCCTCGTCTCTCTCCGTCTCTCTCGTCTCTCTCCGTCTCTCCCGTCTCTCTCGTCTCTCTCGTCTCTCTCGTCTCTCTCCGTCTCTCTCGTCTCTCTCATCTCTCTCCGTCTCTCTCCGTCTCTCTCGTCTCTCTCATCTCTTTCCGTCTCTCTCCGTCTCTCTCGTCTCTCTCGTCTCTCTCCGTCTCTCTCCGTCTCTCTCGTCTCTCTCCGGCTCTCCGTCTCTCTCCGTCTCTCTGTCTCTCCGTCTCTCTCGTCTCTCTCGTCTCTCTCCGTCTCTCTCGTCTCTCTCCGTCTCTCTCGTCTCTCTCCGTCTCTCCGTCTCTCTCGTGTCTCTCGTCTCTCTCCGTCTCTCTCGTCTCTCTCCCGTCTCTCTCCGTCTCTCCGTCACTCTCCGTCTCTCTCCGTCTCTCCGTCTCTCTTGTCTCTCTCGTCTCTTTCCGTCTCTCTCGTCTCTCTCGTCTCTCTCCGTCTCTCTCGTCTCTCTCGTCTCTCTCGTCACTCTCCGTCTCTCTCCGTCTCTCTCGTCTCTCTCCGGCTCTCCGTCTCTCTCCGTCTCTCTCCGTCTCTCTCGTCTCTCTCCATCTCTCCGTCTCTCCGTCTCTCTCATCTCTCTCCGTCTCTCTCCGTCTCTCTCTCATCTCTCTCCGTCTGTCTCGTCTCTCCGTCTCTCTCGTCTCTCCGGTCTCTCTCCGTCTCTCTCGTCTCTCTCCGTCTCTCTCCGTCTCTCCGTCTCTCTCCGTCTCTCTCGTCTCTCTCCGTCTCTCTCCGTCTCTCTCCTCTCTCCGTCTCTCTCATCTCTCCGTCTCTCTCCATCTCTCTCGTCTCTCTCCATCTCTCTCGTCTCTCTCCGTCTCTCTCCGTCTCTCCTGTCTCGTCTCTCCGTCTCTCTCCGTCTCTCTTGTCTCTCTCCGTCTCTCTCCGTCTCTCCGTCTCTCTCGTCTCTCTCCGTCTCTCTCCGTCTCTCTCGTCTCTCTCCAGCTCTCCGTCTCTCTCCGTCTCTCTCGTCTCTCTCGTCTCTCTCCGTCTCTCTCGTCTCTCTCCGTCTCTCTCGTCTCTCTCCGTCTCTCCGTCTCTCTCGTCTCTCTCGTCTCTCTCCGTCTCTCTCGTCTCTCTCTGTCTCTCTCCGCCTCTCCGTCTCTCTCCGTCTCTCTCCGTCTCTCCGTCTCTCTTGTCTCTCTCGTCTCTCTCCGTCTCTCTCGTCTCTCTCCGTCTCTCTCGTCTCTCTCATCTCTCTCCGTCTCTCTCGTCTCTCTCGTCTCTCTCATCACTCTCCGTCTCTCTCCGTCTCTCTCCCTCTCTCTCGTCTCTCTCGTCTCTCTCCGTCTCTCTCTGTCTCTCTCTGTCTCTCTCGTCTCTCTCCGTCTCTCCGTCTCTCTCCGTCTCTCTCGTCTCTCTCCGTCTCTCTCCGTCTCTCTCGTCTCTCTCGTCTCTCTCCGTCTCTCTCGTCTCTCTCCGTCTCTCTCGTCTCTCTCGTCTCTCTCCGTCTCTCTCGTCTGTCTCCGTCTCTCTCGTCTCTCTGGGCGGCAAAGTGGTGTAGTGGTTAGCACCCTCGCCTAGCAGTAAAAAGGGGTCGCTGGTTCGAATCCCAACCACGACACTACCTGCCTGGAGTTTGCATGTTCTCCCTGTGCCTGCGTGGGTTTCCTCCGGGTTCTCCGGTTTCCTCCCACACTCCAAAGACATGCTGGTAGGTTAATTGGCTTCTGTCCAAAATTGGCCCTAATATATGAATTGGGACCTTGGATTGAGGGGAGGGACTGATGTGAGTGTGCGATGTACAGGGTTAGGGACACGGGTCAGGGTTGTAGACACACACTCACTCAGGTTGAACTGGATGGACTGGTGTCTTTATTCAACCTTACTAACTATGTAACTATGTAACTATGTCTCTCTCCGTCTCTCTCGTCTCTCTCCGTCTCTCTCCATCTCTCTCCGTCTCTCTCGTCTCTCTCGTCTCTCTCCGGCTCTCCGTCTCTCTCCGTCTCTCTCCGTCTCTCTCGTCTCTCTCTCGTCTCTCTCCGTCTCTCTCCGTCTCTCTCCGTCTCTCCGTCTCTCTCCGTCTCTCCGTCTCTCTCTCGTCTCTCTCCATCTGTCTCGTCTCTCCGTCTCTCTCCTCTCTCTGTCTCTCTCATCTCTCCGTCTCTCTCCGTCTCTCTCGTCTCTCCATCTCTCTCGTCTCTCTCCGTCTCTCCGCCTCTCTCGTCTCTCTCCGTCTCTCTCGTCTCTCTCCGTCTCTGTCCGTCTCTAGTCTCTCTCCATCTCTCCGTCTCTCTCGTCTCTCTCCGTCTCTCTCATCTCTCTCGTCTCTCTCCGTCTCTCCATCTCTCTCATCTCTCTCTGTCTCTCTCAGTCTCTCCGTCTCTCCGTCTCTCTCCGTCTCTCTCGTCTCTCTCCGTCTCTCTCGTCTCTCTCTCATCTCTCTCTTCTCTCTCCGTCTCTCTCGTCTCTCTCTGTCTCTCCGTCTCTCTCGTCTCTCTCCGTCTCTCTCGTCTCTCTCCGTCTCTCTGTCTCTTCCTCTCTCTCGTCTCTCTCGTCTCTCTCCGTCTCTCTCGTCTCTCTCCGTCCCTCTCGTCTCTCTCGTCTCTCTCCGTCTCTCTCGTCTCTCTCCGTCTCTCTCGTCTCTCTCGTCACTCTCCGTCTCTCTCCGTCTCTCTCGTCTCTCTCCGTCTCTCTTGTCTCTCTCCGTCTCTCTCCGTCTCTCTCGTCTCTCGCCGTCTCTCTCCGTCTCTCTCGTCTCTCTCGTCTCTCTCCGTCTCTCTCGTCTCTCTCGTCTCTCTCCGTCTCTCTCGTCTCTCTCCGTCTCTCTCGTCTCTCTCCGTCTCTCCGTCTCTCTCCGTCTCTCTCCGTCTCTCCGTCTTTCTCGTCTCTCTCCGTCTCTCTCGTCTCTCTCGTCTCTCTCGTCTCTCTCCGTCTCTCTCTGGCTCTCCGTCTCTCTCGTCTCTCTCCGTCTCTCTCGTCTCTCTCCGTCTCTCTCGTCTCTCTTCGTCTCTCTCGTCTCTCTCCGTCTCTCCGTCTCTCTCGTCTCTCTCCGTCTCTCTCCGTCTCTCTCGTCTCTCTCGTCTCTCTCCGTCTCTCTCGTCTCTCTCCGTCTCTCTCGTCTCTCTCCGTCTCTCTCGTCTCTCTCCGTCTCTCTCGTCTCTCTCCGTCTCTCCGTCTCTCTCCGTCTTTCTCGTCTCTCTCCGTCTCTCCGTCTTTCTCGTCTCTCTCCGTCTCTCTCCGTCTCTCTCGTCTCTCTCGTCTCTCTCGTCTCTCTCCGTCTCTCTCTGGCTCTCCGTCTCTCTCGTCTCTCTCCGTCTCTCTCGTCTCTCTCCGTCTCTCTCCGTCTCTCTCGTCTCTCTTCGTCTCTCTCGTCTCTCTCCGTCTCTCCGTCTCTCTCGTCTCTCTCCGTCTCTCTCCGTCTCTCTCTTCTCTCTCGTCACTCTCCGTCTCTCACGTCTCTCTCACCTCTCTCGTCTCTCTTGTCTCTCTCCGTCTCTCCGTCTCTCTCGTCTCTCTCCGTCTCTCTCCGGCTCTCCGTCTCTCTCGTCTCTCTCGTCTCTCTCGTCTCTCTCCATCTCTCCGTCTCTCTACGTCTCTCTGTCTCTCTCCGGCTCTCCGTCTCTCTCATCTCTCTCGTCTCTCTCCGTCTCTCTCGTCTCTCTCCGTCTCTCTCGTCTCTCTCGTCTCTCTCCATCTCTCACGTCTCTCTCGTCTCTCTCGTCTCTCTCGTCTCTCTCCGTCTCTCTTGTCTCTCTCTGTCTTTCTCTGTCTCTCTCGTCTCTCCGTCTCTCTTCGTCTCTCTCGCCTCTCTCCGTCTCTCCGTCTCTCTCCGTCTCTCTCGTCTCTCTCCGTCTCTCTCCTTCTCTCTCGTCTCTCTCGTCACTCTCCGTCTCTCACGTCTCTCTCGTCTCTCTCGTCTCTCTCCGTCTCTCTCCGTCTCTCTCGTCTCTCTCCGTCTCTCTCGTCTCTCTCTGTCTTTCTCTGTCTCTCTCGTCTCTCTCCGTCTCTCTCCGTCTCTCTCCGTCTCTCTCGTCTCTCTCCGTCTCTCTCCGGCTCTCTCCGGCTCTCTCCGGCTCTCCATCTCTCTCGTTTCTCTCGTCTCTCTCCGTCTCTCTCGTCTCTCTCCGTCTCTCTCGTCTCTCTCCGTCTCTCCGTCTCTGTCCGTCTCTGTCCGTCTCTGTCCGTCTCTCTAGTCTCTCTCCGTCTCTCTCCATCTCTCCGTCTCTCTCCGTCTCTCTCCGTCTCTCCGTCTCTCTCGTCTCTCTCCGTCTCTCTCGTCTCTCTCGTCTCTCTCCGTCTCTCTCGTCTCTCTCCGTCTCTCTCGTCTCTCTCCATCTCTCTCATCTCTCTCCGTCTCTCTCCATCTCTCCATCTCTCTCGTCTCTCTCCGTCTCTCCATCTCTCTCGTCTCTCTCCGTCTCTCTTGTCTCTCTCGTCTCTCTCCGTCTCTCTCGTCTCTCTCCGTCTCTCTCGTCTCTCTCGTCTCTCTCCGTCTCTCTCGTCTCTCTCCGTCTCTCTCGTCTCTCTCCGTCTCTCTCGTCTCTCTCCGTCTCTCTCCGTCTCTCTCGTCTCTCTCATCTCTCTTCGTCTCTCTCTGTCTCTCTCGTCTCTCTCGTCTCTCTCCGTCTCTCTCGTCTCTCTCCGGCTCTCCGTCTCTCTCCGTCTCTCTCCGTCTCTCTCGTCTCTCTCCGTCTCTCTCCGTCTCTCTCGTCTCTCTCCGTCTCTTCATCTCTCTCGTCTCTCTCCGTCTCTCTCCATCTCTCTCGTGTCTCTCGTCTCTCTCCGTCTCTCTCCGACTCTCTCCGGCTCTCTGTCTCTCTCGTCTCTCTCCGTCTCTCTCCGTCTCTCTCGCCTCTCTCCGTCTCTCTCCGTCTCTCTCGTCTCTCTCCGTCTCTCTCGTCTCTCTCCGTCTCTCTGTCTCTCTCGTCTCTCTCGTCTCTCTCGTCTCTCTCCGTCTCTCTCGTCTCTCTCCGTCTCTCTCCGTCTCTCTCCGTCTCTCTCGTCTCTCTCGTCTCTCTCCGTCTCTCTCCGTCTCTCCGTCTCTCTCGTCTCTCTCCGTCTCTCCATCTCTCTCGTCTCTCTCCGTCTCTCTCGTCTCTCTCCGTCTCTCCGTCTCTGTCCGTCTCTGTCCGTCTCTGTCCGTCTCTCTAGTCTCTCTCCGTCTCTCTCCATCTCTCCGTCTCTCTCCGTCTCTCTCCGTCTCTCCGTCTCTCTCGTCTCTCTCCGTCTCTCCATCTCTCTCGTCTCTCTCCGTCTCTCTCGTCTCTCTCGTCTCTCTCCGTCTCTCTCGTCTCTCTCCGTCTCTCTCGTCTCTCTCCATCTCTCTCATCTCTCTCCGTCTCTCTCATCTCTCTCCGTCTCTCTCCATCTCTCCATCTCTCTCGTCTCTCTCCGTCTCTCCATCTCTCTCGTCTCTCTCCGTCTCTCTCGTCTCTCTCGTCTCTCTCCGTCTCTCTCGTCTCTCTCCGTCTCTCTCGTCTCTCTCCGTCTCTCTCGTCTCTCTCCGTCTCTCTTGTCTCTCTCCGTCTCTCTCCGTCTCTCTCGTCTCTCTCGTCTCTCTCCGTCTCTCTCGTCTCTCTCCGGCTCTCCGTCTCTCTCCGTCTCTCTCCGTCTCTCTCGTCTCTCTCCGTCTCTCTCCGTCTCTCTCGTCTCTCTCGTCTCTCTCTCGTCTCTCTCCGTCTCTCTCCGTCTCTCTCGTCTCTCTCCGGCTCTCGTCTCTCTCCGTCTCTCTCGTCTCTCTCCATCTCTCCGTCTCTCCGTCTCTCTCATCTCTCTCCGTCTCTGTCCGTCTCTCTCTCATCTCTCTCCGTCTGTCTCGTCTCTCCGTCTCTCTCGTCTCTCCGGTCTCTCTCCGTCTCTCTCGTCTCTCTCCGTCTCTCTCCGTCTCTCCGTCTCTCTCCGTCTCTCTCGTCTCTCTCCGTCTCTCTCCGTCTCTCTCCTCTCTCCGTCTCTCTCATCTCTCCGTCTCTCTCCATCTCTCTCGTCTCTCTCCATCTCTCTCGTCTCTCTCCGTCTCTCTCCGTCTCTCCTGTCTCGTCTCTCCGTCTCTCTCCGTCTCTCTTGTCTCTCTCCGTCTCTCTCCGTCTCTCTCCGTCTGTCTCGTCTCTCTCCGTCTCTCTCCGTCTCTCTCCGTCTCTCTCGTCTCTCTCTGGCTCTCCGTCTCTCTCGTCTCTCTCCGTCTCTCTCGTTTCTCTCCGTCTCTCTCCGTCTCTCCGTCTCTCTCATCTCTCTCGTCTCTCTCCGTCTCTCTCGTCACTCTCCGTCTCTCTCGTCTCTCTTGTCTCTCTCCGTCTCTCTCGTCTCTCTCGTCTCTCTCGTCACTCTCCGTCTCTCTCCGTCTCTCTCCGTCTCTCTCGTCTCTCTCCGTCTCTCTCCGTCTCTCTCCGTCTCTCTCGTCTCTCTCCGTCTCTCCGTCTCTCTCCGTCTCTCTCGTCTCTCTCGTCTCTCTCGTCTCTCTCCGTCTCTCTCGTCTCTCTCCGTCTCTCTCGTCTCTCTCGTCTCTCTCCGTCTGTCTCGTCTCTCTCGTCTCTCTCCGTCTCTCTCGTCTCTCTCGTCTCTCTCCGTCTCTCTCGTCTCTCTCCATCTCTCTCCGTCTCTCCGTCTCTCTCCGTCTCTCTCGTCTCTCTCCGTCTCTCTCGTCTCTCTCCGTCTCTCTCCATCTCTCTCCGTCTCCCTCCGGCTCTCCGTCTCTCTCGTCTCTCTCCGTCTCTCTCCGTCTCTCTCGTCTCTCTCCGTCTCTCTCATCTCTCTCTGTCTCTCTCCGTCTCTCTCGTCTCTCTCATCTCTCTCCATCTCTCTCCGTCTCTCTCGTCTCTCTCGTCTCTCTCCGTCTCTCTCCGTCTCTCTCGTCTCTCTCCGGCTCTCCGTCTCTCTCCGTCTCTCTCCGTCTCTCTTGTCTCTCTCGTCTCTCTCTCGTCTCTCTCCGTCTCTCTCCGTCTCTCTCCGTCTCTCTCGTCTCTCTCGGCTCTCCGTCTCTCTCCGTCTCTCTCCGTCTCTCTCGTCTCTCTCCATCTCTCCGTCTCTCTCTCGTCTCTCTCCATCTGTCTCGTCTCTCCGTCTCTCTCGTCTCTCCGGTCTCTCTCCGTCTCTCTCGTCTCTCTCGTCTCTCTCCGTCTCTCTCCGTCTCTCTCCGTCTCTCTCCGTCTCTCTCGTCTCTCTCCGTCTCTCTCCGTCTCTCTCGTCTCTCTCGTCTCTCTCTCGTCTCTCTCCGTCTCTCTCCGTCTCTCTCGTCTCTCTCCGGCTCTCGTCTCTCTCCGTCTCTCTCGTCTCTCTCCATCTCTCCGTCTCTCCGTCTCTCTCATCTCTCTCCGTCTCTGTCCGTCTCTCTCTCATCTCTCTCCGTCTGTCTCGTCTCTCCGTCTCTCTCGTCTCTCCGGTCTCTCTCCGTCTCTCTCGTCTCTCTCCGTCTCTCTCCGTCTCTCCGTCTCTCTCCGTCTCTCTCGTCTCTCTCCGTCTCTCTCCGTCTCTCTCCTCTCTCCGTCTCTCTCATCTCTCCGTCTCTCTCCATCTCTCTCGTCTCTCTCCATCTCTCTCGTCTCTCTCCGTCTCTCTCCGTCTCTCCTGTCTCGTCTCTCCGTCTCTCTCCGTCTCTCTCCGTCTCTCTCCGTCTCTCTCCGTCTGTCTCGTCTCTCTCCGTCTCTCTCCGTCTCTCTCCGTCTCTCTCGTCTCTCTCTGGCTCTCCGTCTCTCTCGTCTCTCTCCGTCTCTCTCGTTTCTCTCCGTCTCTCTCCGTCTCTCCGTCTCTCTCATCTCTCTCGTCTCTCTCCGTCTCTCTCGTCACTCTCCGTCTCTCTCGTCTCTCTCGTCTCTCTCCGTCTCTCTCCGTCTCTCTCGTCTCTCTCGTCTCTCTCGTCACTCTCCGTCTCTCTCCGTCTCTCTCGTCTCTCTCCGTCTCTCTCCGTCTCTCTCCGTCTCTCTCGTCTCTCTCCGTCTCTCCGTCTCTCTCCGTCTCTCTCGTCTCTCTCGTCTCTCTCGTCTCTCTCCGTCTCTCTCGTCTCTCTCCGTCTCTCTCGTCTCTCTCGTCTCTCTCCGTCTCTCTCGTCTCTCTCCGTCTCTCTCGTCTCTCTCCGTCTCTCTCGTCTCTCTCGTCTCTCTCCGTCTCTCTCGTCTCTCTCCATCTCTCTCCGTCTCTCCGTCTCTCTCCGTCTCTCTCGTCTCTCTCCGTCTCTCTCGTCTCTCTCCGTCTCTCTCCATCTCTCTCCGTCTCCCTCCGGCTCTCCGTCTCTCTCGTCTCTCTCCGTCTCTCTCCGTCTCTCTCGTCTCTCTCCGTCTCTCTCATCTCTCTCTGTCTCTCTCCGTCTCTCTCGTCTCTCTCATCTCTCTCCATCTCTCTCCGTCTCTCTCGTCTCTCTCGTCTCTCTCCGTCTCTCTCCGTCTCTCTCGTCTCTATCCGGCTCTCCGTCTCTCTCCGTCTCTCTCCGTCTCTCTTGTCTCTCTCGTCTCTCTCTCGTCTCTCTCCGTCTCTCTCCGTCTCTCTCCGTCTCTCTCGTCTCTCTCGGCTCTCCGTCTCTCTCCGTCTCTCTCCGTCTCTCTCGTCTCTCTCCATCTCTCCGTCTCTCTCATCTCTCTCCGTCTCTCTCTCGTCTCTCTCCATCTGTCTCGTCTCTCCGTCTCTCTCGTCTCTCCGGTCTCTCTCCGTCTCTCTCGTCTCTCTCGTCTCTCTCCGTCTCTCTCCGTCTCTCTGTCTCTCTCCGTCTCTCTCGTCTCTCTCCGTCTCTCTCCGTCTCTCTCCTCTCTCTGTCTCTCTCATCTCTCCGTCTCTCTCCGTCTCTCTCGTCTCTCTCCGTCTCTCTCGTCTCTCTCCGTCTCTCTCCTGTCTCGTCTCTCCGTCTCTCTCCGTCTCTCTTGTCTCTCTCCGTCTCTCTCCGTCTCTCTCCGTCTCTCCGTCTCTCTCGTCTCTCTCCGTCTCTCCATCTCTCTCGTCTCTCTCCGTCTCTCTCCATCTCTCTCCGCCTCTCTTGTCTCTCTCTGTCTCTCCATCTCTCTCGTCTCTCTCCGTCTCTCTCGTCTCTCTCCGTCTCTCCGTCTCTGTCCGTCTCTGTCCCTCTCTCTAGTCTCTCTCCGTCTCTCTCCGTCTCTCTCCGTCTCTCCGTCTCTCCGTCTCTCTCGTCTCTCTCCGTCTCTCCATCTCTCTCGTCTCTCTCCGTCTCTCTCGTCTCTCTCATCTCTCTCATCTCTCTCCGTCTCTCTCATCTCTCTCTGTCTCTCTCCATCTCTCCATCTCTCTCGTCTCTCTCCGTCTCTCCATCTCTCTCGTCTCTCTCCGTCTCTCTCGTCTCTCTCGTCTCTCTCCGTCTCTCTCGTCTCTCTCCGTCTCTCTCGTCTCTCTCGTCTCTCTCCGTCTCTCTCGTCTCTCTCCGTCTCTCTCGTCTCTCTCGTCTCTCTCCGTCTCTCTCGTCTCTCTCCGTCTCTCTCGTCTCTCTCCGTCTCTCTCGTCTCTCTCCGTCTCTCTCCGTCTCTCTCCGTCTCTCTCGTCTCTCCGTCTCTCCGTCTCTCTCGTCTCTCCGTCTCTCTCCGTCTCTCTCGTCTCTCCGTCTCTCTCCGTCTCTCTCCGTCTCTCTCGTCTCTCTCGTCTCTCTCGTCTCTCTCCGTCTCTCTCGTCTCTCTCCGTCTCTCTCGTCTCTCTCGTCTCTCTCCGTCTCTCTCGTCTCTCTCCGTCTCTCTCGTCTCTCTCGTCTCTCTCCGTCTCTCTCGTCTCTCTCCGTCTCTCTCGTCTCTCTCCGTCTCTCTCGTCTCTCTCCGTCTCTCTCCGTCTCTCTCCGTCTCTCTCCGTCTCTCTCGTCTCTCCGTCTCTCCGTCTCTCTCGTCTCTCCGTCTCTCTCCGTCTCTCTCGTCTCTCCGTCTCTCTCCGTCTCTCTCCGTCTCTCTCGTCTCTCTCGTCTCTCTCCGTCTCTCTCCGTCTCTCCGTCTCTCTCCGTCTCTCCCCGTCTCTCTCGTCTCTCCGTCTCTCTCGTCTCTCTCGTCACTCTCCGTCTCTCTCGTCTCTCTCCATCTCTCTTGTCTCTCTCACGCCACTCTCGTCTCTCTCGTCTCTCTCGTCTCTCTCTATCTCTCTCGTCTCTCTCCGTCTCTCTCCGTCTCTCTCGTCTCTCTCCATCTCTCCGTCTCTCTCATCTCTCTCCGTCTCTCTCTCGTCTCTCTCCATCTGTCTCGTCTCTCCGTCTCTCTCGTCTCTCTCGGCTCTCCGTCTCTCTCCGTCTCTCTCCGTCTCTCTCGTCTCTCTCCATCTCTCCGTCTCTCTCATCTCTCTCCGTCTCTCTCTCGTCTCTCTCCATCTGTCTCGTCTCTCCGTCTCTCTCGTCTCTCCGGTCTCTCTCCGTCTCTCTCGTCTCTCTCGTCTCTCTCCGTCTCTCTCCGTCTCTCTCCGTCTCTCTCCGTCTCTCTCGTCTCTCTCCGTCTCTCTCCGTCTCTCTCGTCTCTCTCGTCTCTCTCTCGTCTCTCTCCGTCTCTCTCCGTCTCTCTCGTCTCTCTCCGGCTCTCGTCTCTCTCCGTCTCTCTCGTCTCTCTCCATCTCTCCGTCTCTCCGTCTCTCTCATCTCTCTCCGTCTCTGTCCGTCTCTCTCTCATCTCTCTCCGTCTGTCTCGTCTCTCCGTCTCTCTCGTCTCTCCGGTCTCTCTCCGTCTCTCTCGTCTCTCTCCGTCTCTCTCCGTCTCTCCGTCTCTCTCCGTCTCTCTCGTCTCTCTCCGTCTCTCTCCGTCTCTCTCCTCTCTCCGTCTCTCTCATCTCTCCGTCTCTCTCCATCTCTCTCGTCTCTCTCCATCTCTCTCGTCTCTCTCCGTCTCTCTCCGTCTCTCCTGTCTCGTCTCTCCGTCTCTCTCCGTCTCTCTTGTCTCTCTCCGTCTCTCTCCGTCTCTCTCCGTCTGTCTCGTCTCTCTCCGTCTCTCTCCGTCTCTCTCCGTCTCTCTCGTCTCTCTCTGGCTCTCCGTCTCTCTCGTCTCTCTCCGTCTCTCTCGTTTCTCTCCGTCTCTCTCCGTCTCTCCGTCTCTCTCATCTCTCTCGTCTCTCTCCGTCTCTCTCGTCACTCTCCGTCTCTCTCGTCTCTCTCGTCTCTCTCCGTCTCTCTCGTCTCTCTCGTCTCTCTCGTCTCTCTCGTCACTCTCCGTCTCTCTCCGTCTCTCTCCGTCTCTCTCGTCTCTCTCCGTCTCTCTCCGTCTCTCTCCGTCTCTCTCGTCTCTCTCCGTCTCTCCGTCTCTCTCCGTCTCTCTCGTCTCTCTCGTCTCTCTCGTCTCTCTCCGTCTCTCTCGTCTCTCTCCGTCTCTCTCGTCTCTCTCGTCTCTCTCCGTCTCTCTCGTCTCTCTCCGTCTCTCTCGTCTCTCTCCGTCTCTCTCGTCTCTCTCGTCTCTCTCCGTCTCTCTCGTCTCTCTCCATCTCTCTCCGTCTCTCCGTCTCTCTCCGTCTCTCTCGTCTCTCTCCGTCTCTCTCGTCTCTCTCCGTCTCTCTCCATCTCTCTCCGTCTCCCTCCGGCTCTCCGTCTCTCTCGTCTCTCTCCGTCTCTCTCCGTCTCTCTCGTCTCTCTCCGTCTCTCTCATCTCTCTCTGTCTCTCTCCGTCTCTCTCGTCTCTCTCATCTCTCTCCATCTCTCTCCGTCTCTCTCGTCTCTCT
This sequence comes from Lithobates septentrionalis, assembly GCA_037952835.1. Lineage (NCBI taxonomy): Eukaryota > Metazoa > Chordata > Amphibia > Anura > Ranidae > Lithobates > Lithobates septentrionalis. The sequence continues at coordinate 17,165 of JBBDGP010005152.1, forward strand.
CGTCTCTCTCCGTCTCTCTCCGTCTCTCTCGTCTCTCTCCGGCTCTCCGTCTCTCTCCGTCTCTCTCCGTCTCTCTTGTCTCTCTCGTCTCTCTCTCGTCTCTCTCCGTCTCTCTCCGTCTCTCTCCGTCTCTCTCGTCTCTCTCGGCTCTCCGTCTCTCTCCGTCTCTCTCCGTCTCTCTCGTCTCTCTCCATCTCTCCGTCTCTCTCATCTCTCTCCGTCTCTCTCTCGTCTCTCTCCATCTGTCTCGTCTCTCCGTCTCTCTCGTCTCTCCGGTCTCTCTCCGTCTCTCTCGTCTCTCTCGTCTCTCTCCGTCTCTCTCCGTCTCTCTGTCTCTCTCCGTCTCTCTCGTCTCTCTCCGTCTCTCTCCGTCTCTCTCCTCTCTCTGTCTCTCTCATCTCTCCGTCTCTCTCCGTCTCTCTCGTCTCTCTCCGTCTCTCTCGTCTCTCTCCGTCTCTCTCCTGTCTCGTCTCTCCGTCTCTCTCCGTCTCTCTTGTCTCTCTCCGTCTCTCTCCGTCTCTCTCCGTCTCTCCGTCTCTCTCGTCTCTCTCCGTCTCTCCATCTCTCTCGTCTCTCTCCGTCTCTCTCCATCTCTCTCCGCCTCTCTTGTCTCTCTCTGTCTCTCCATCTCTCTCGTCTCTCTCCGTCTCTCTCGTCTCTCTCCGTCTCTCCGTCTCTGTCCGTCTCTGTCCCTCTCTCTAGTCTCTCTCCGTCTCTCTCCGTCTCTCTCCGTCTCTCCGTCTCTCCGTCTCTCTCGTCTCTCTCCGTCTCTCCATCTCTCTCGTCTCTCTCCGTCTCTCTCGTCTCTCTCATCTCTCTCATCTCTCTCCGTCTCTCTCATCTCTCTCTGTCTCTCTCCATCTCTCCATCTCTCTCGTCTCTCTCCGTCTCTCCATCTCTCTCGTCTCTCTCCGTCTCTCTCGTCTCTCTCGTCTCTCTCCGTCTCTCTCGTCTCTCTCCGTCTCTCTCGTCTCTCTCGTCTCTCTCCGTCTCTCTCGTCTCTCTCCGTCTCTCTCGTCTCTCTCGTCTCTCTCCGTCTCTCTCGTCTCTCTCCGTCTCTCTCGTCTCTCTCCGTCTCTCTCGTCTCTCTCCGTCTCTCTCCGTCTCTCTCCGTCTCTCTCGTCTCTCCGTCTCTCCGTCTCTCTCGTCTCTCCGTCTCTCTCCGTCTCTCTCGTCTCTCCGTCTCTCTCCGTCTCTCTCCGTCTCTCTCGTCTCTCTCGTCTCTCTCGTCTCTCTCCGTCTCTCTCGTCTCTCTCCGTCTCTCTCGTCTCTCTCGTCTCTCTCCGTCTCTCTCGTCTCTCTCCGTCTCTCTCGTCTCTCTCGTCTCTCTCCGTCTCTCTCGTCTCTCTCCGTCTCTCTCGTCTCTCTCCGTCTCTCTCGTCTCTCTCCGTCTCTCTCCGTCTCTCTCCGTCTCTCTCCGTCTCTCTCGTCTCTCCGTCTCTCCGTCTCTCTCGTCTCTCCGTCTCTCTCCGTCTCTCTCGTCTCTCCGTCTCTCTCCGTCTCTCTCCGTCTCTCTCGTCTCTCTCGTCTCTCTCCGTCTCTCTCTGTCTCTCCGTCTCTCTCCGTCTCTCCCCGTCTCTCTCGTCTCTCCGTCTCTCTCGTCTCTCTCGTCACTCTCCGTCTCTCTCGTCTCTCTCCATCTCTCTTGTCTCTCTCACGCCACTCTCGTCTCTCTCGTCTCTCTCGTCTCTCTCTATCTCTCTCGTCACTCTCCGTCTCTCACGTCTCTCTCTCGTCTCTCTCGTCTCTCTTATCTCTCTCCGTCTCTCTCGTCTCTCTTATCTCTCTCCGTCTCTCCGTCTCTCTCCGTCTCTCTCGTCTCTCTCCGTCTCTCCGTCTCTCTCGTCTCTCTCTCATCTCTCTCTTCTGTCTCCGTCTCTCTCGTCTCTCTCTGTCTCTCCGTCTCTCTTGTCTCTCTCCGTCTCTCTCGTCTCTCTCCGTCTCTCTGTCTCTTCGTCTCTCTCGTCTCTCTCGTCTCTCTCCGTCTCTCTCGTCTCTCTCCGTCTCTCTCGTCTCTCTCCGTCTCTCCGTCTCTCTCGTCTCTCTCGTCTCTCTCCGTCCCTCTCGTCTCTCTCGTCTCTCTCCGTCTCTCTCGTCTCTCTCGTCTCTCTCCTTCTCTCTCGTCTCTCTCCGTCTCTCTCGTCTCTCTCGTCTCTCTCCGTCTCTCTCGTCTCTCTCGTCACTCTCCGTCTCTCTCGTCTCTCTCCGTCTCTCTCCGTCTCTCTCGTCTCTCTCGTCTCTCTCCGGCTCTCCGTCTCTCTCCGTCTCTCTCCGTCTCTCTCCATCTCTCCGTCTCTCCGGTCTCTCTCCGTCTCTCTCGTCTCTCTCGTCTCTCTCCGTCTCTCTCCGTCTCTCCGTCTCTCTCCGTCTCTCTCGTCTCTCTCCGTCTCTCTCCGTCTCTCTCCTCTCTCTGTCTCTCTCATCTCTCCGTCTCTCTCCGTCTCTCTCGTCTCTCTCCGTCTCTCTCGTCTCTCTCCGTCTCTCTCCTGTCTCGTCTCTCTCCGTCTCTCTTGGCTCTCTCCGTCTCTCTCCGTCTCTCTCCGTCTCTCCGTCTCTCTCGTCTCTCTCCGTCTCTCCATCTCTCTCGTCTCTCTCCGTCTCTCTCCGTCTCTCTCCGTCTCTCCGCCTCTCTCGTCTCTCTCTGTCTCTCCATCTCTCTCGTCTCTCTCCGTCTCTCTCGTCTCTCTCCGTCTCTCCGTCTCTGTCCGTCTCTGTCCGTCTCTGTCCGTCTCTCTAGTCTCTCTCCGTCTCTCTCCATCTCTCCGTCTCTCTCCGTCTCTCTCCGTCTCTCCGTCTCTCTCGTCTCTCTCCGTCTCTCCATCTCTCTCGTCTCTCTCCGTCTCTCTCGTCTCTCTCATCTCTCTCATCTCTCTCCGTCTCTCTCATCTCTCTCTGTCTCTCTCCATCTCTCCATCTCTCTCGTCTCTCTCCGTCTCTCCATCTCTCTCGTCTCTCTCCGTCTCTCTCGTCTCTCTCGTCTCTCTCCGTCTCTCTCGTCTCTCTCCGTCTCTCTCCGTCTCTCTCGTCTCTCTCCGTCTCTCTCGTCTCTCTCGTCTCTCTCCGTCTCTCTCGTCTCTCTCCGTCTCTCTCGTCTCTCTCGTCTCTCTCCGTCTCTCTCGTCTCTCTCCATCTCTCTCCGTCTCTCCGTCTCTCTCCGTCTCTCTCGTCTCTCTCCGTCTCTCTCGTCTCTCTCCGTCTCTCTCCATCTCTCTCCGTCTCCCTCCGGCTCTCCGTCTCTCTCGTCTCTCTCCGTCTCTCTCCGTCTCTCTCCGTCTCTCTCGTCTCTCTCCGTCTCTCTCGTCTCTCTCGTCTCTCTCCGTCTCTCTCATCTCTCTCTGTCTCTCTCCGTCTCTCTCGTCTCTCTCATCTCTCTCCATCTCTCTCCGTCTCTCTCGTCTCTCTCGTCTCTCTCCGTCTCTCTCCGTCTCTCTCCGTCTCTCTCGTCTCTCTCCGGCTCTCCGTCTCTCTCCGTCTCTCTCCGTCTCTCTTGTCTCTCTCGTCTCTCTCTCGTCTCTCTCCGTCTCTCTCCGTCTCTCTCCGTCTCTCTCGTCTCTCTCCGGCTCTCCGTCTTTCTCCGTCTCTCTCCGTCTCTCTCGTCTCTCTCCATCTCTCCGTCTCTCCGTCTCTCTCATCTCTCTCCGTCTCTCTCTCGTCTCTCTCCATCTGTCTCGTCTCTCCGTCTCTCTCGTCTCTCCGGTCTCTCTCCGTCTCTCTCGTCACTCTCCGTCTCTCTCGTCTTTCTCGTCTCTCTCCGTCTCTCTCGTCTCTCTCGTCTCTCTCGTCACTCTCCGTCTCTCTCCGTCTCTCTCCGTCTCTCTCGTCTCTCTCCGTCTCTCTCCGTCTCTCTCCGTCTCTCTCCGTCTCTCTCCGTCTCTCTCGTCTCTCTCCGTCTCTCCGTCTCTCTCCGTCTCTCTCGTCTCTCTCGTCTCTCTCGTCTCTCTCCGTCTCTCTCGTCTCTCTCCGTCTCTCTCGTCTCTCTCGTCTCTCTCCGTCTCTCTCGTCTCTCTCCGTCTCTCTCGTCTCTCTCCGTCTCTCTCGTCTCTCTCGTCTCTCTCCGTCTCTCTCGTCTCTCTCCATCTCTCTCCGTCTCTCCGTCTCTCTCCGTCTCTCTCGTCTCTCTCCGTCTCTCTCGTCTCTCTCCGTCTCTCTCCATCTCTCTCCGTCTCCCTCCGGCTCTCCGTCTCTCTCGTCTCTCTCCGTCTCTCTCCGTCTCTCTCGTCTCTCTCCGTCTCTCTCATCTCTCTCTGTCTCTCTCCGTCTCTCTCGACTCTCTCATCTCTCTCCATCTCTCTCCGTCTCTCTCGTCTCTCTCGTCTCTCTCCGTCTCTCTCCGTCTCTCTCGTCTCTCTCCGGCTCTCCGTCTCTCTCCGTCTCTCTCCGTCTCTCTTGTCTCTCTCGTCTCTCTCTCGTCTCTCTCCGTCTCTCTCCGTCTCTCTCCGTCTCTCTCGTCTCTCTCGGCTCTCCGTCTCTCTCCGTCTCTCTCCGTCTCTCTCGTCTCTCTCCATCTCTCCGTCTCTCCGTCTCTCTCATCTCTCTCCGTCTCTCTCTCGTCTCTCTCCATCTGTCTCGTCTCTCCGTCTCTCTCGTCTCTCCGGTCTCTCTCCGTCTCTCTCGTCTCTCTCGTCTCTCTCCGTCTCTCTCCGTCTCTCCGTCTCTCTCCGTCTCTCTCGTCTCTCTCCGTCTCTCTCCGTCTCTCTCCTCTCTCTGTCTCTCTCATCTCTCCGTCTCTCTCCGTCTCTCTCGTCTCTCTCCGTCTCTCTCGTCTCTCTCCGTCTCTCTCCTGTCTCGTCTCTCCGTCTCTCTCCGTCTCTCTTGTCTCTCTCCGTCTCTCTCCGTCTCTCTCCGTCTCTCCGTCTCTCTCGTCTCTCTCCGTCTCTCCATCTCTCTCGTCTCTCTCCGTCTCTCTCCGTCTCTCTCCGCCCCTCTCGTCTCTCTCTGTCTCTCCATCTCTCTCGTCTCTCTCCGTCTCTCTCGTCTCTCTCCGTCTCTCCGTCTCTGTCCGTCTCTGTCCCTCTCTCTAGTCTCTCTCCGTCTCTCTCCGTCTCTCTCCGTCTCTCCGTCTCTCTCGTCTCTCTCCGTCTCTCCATCTCTCTCGTCTCTCTCCGTCTCTCTCGTCTCTCTCATCTCTCTCATCTCTCTCCGTCTCTCTCATCTCTCTCTGTCTCTCTCCATCTCTCCATCTCTCTCGTCTCTCTCCGTCTCTCCATCTCTCTCGTCTCTCTCCGTCTCTCTCGTCTCTCTCGTCTCTCTCCGTCTCTCTCGTCTCTCTCCGTCTCTCTCGTCTCTCTCGTCTCTCTCCGTCTCTCTCGTCTCTCTCCGTCTCTCTCGTCTCTCTCATCTCTCTCCGTCTCTCTCGTCTCTCTCCGTCTCTCTCGTCTCTCTCCGTCTCTCTCGTCTCTCTCCGTCTCTCTCCGTCTCTCTCCGTCTCTCTCCGTCTCTCTCGTCTCTCCGTCTCTCCGTCTCTCTCGTCTCTCCGTCTCTCTCCGTCTCTCTCGTCTCTCCGTCTCTCTCCGTCTCTCTCCGTCTCTCTCGTCTCTCTCGTCTCTCTCCGTCTCTCTCCGTCTCTCCGTCTCTCTCCGTCTCTCCCCGTCTCTCTCGTCTCTCCGTCTCTCTCGTCTCTCTCGTCACTCTCCATCTCTCTCGTCTCTCTCCATCTCTCTTGTCTCTCTCACGCCGCTCTCGTCTCTCTCGTCTCTCTCGTCTCTCTCTATCTCTCTCGTCACTCTCCGTCTCTCACGTCTCTCTCTCGTCTCTCTCGTCTCTCTTATCTCTCTCCGTCTCTCTCGTCTCTCTTATCTCTCTCCGTCTCTCCGTCTCTCTCCGTCTCTCTCGTCTCTCTCCGTCTCTCCGTCTCTCTCTTCTCTCTCTCATCTCTCTCTTCTGTCTCCGTCTCTCTCGTCTCTCTCTGTCTCTCCGTCTCTCTTGTCTCTCTCCGTCTCTCTCGTCTCTCTCCGTCTCTCTGTCTCTTCGTCTCTCTCGTCTCTCTCGTCTCTCTCCGTCTCTCTCGTCTCTCTCGTCTCTCTCCGTCTCTCCGTCTCTCTCGTCTCTCTCGTCTCTCTCGTCTCTCTCCGTCCCTCTCGTCTCTCTCGTCTCTCTCCGTCTCTCTCGTCTCTCTCGTCTCTCTCCTTCTCTCTCGTCTCTCTCCGTCTCTCTCGTCTCTCTCGTCTCTCTCCGTCTCTCTCGTCTCTCTCGTCACTCTCCGTCTCTCTCGTCTCTCTCCGTCTCTCTCCGTCTCTCTCCGTCTCTCTCGTCTCTCTCCGGCTCTCCGTCTCTCTCCGTCTCTCTCCGTCTCTCTCCATCTCTCCGTCTCTCCGTCTCTCTCATCTCTCTCCGTCTCTCTCTCGTCTCTCTCCATCTGTCTCGTCTCTCCGTCTCTCTCGTCTCTCCGGTCTCTCTCCGTCTCTCTCCTCTCTCTCGTCTCTCTCCGTCTCTCTCCGTCTCTCCGTCTCTCTCCGTCTCTCTCGTCTCTCTCCGTCTCTCTCCGTCTCTCTCCTCTCTCTGTCTCTCTCATCTCTCCGTCTTTCTCCGTCTCTCTCGTCTCTCTCCGTCTCTCTCGTCTCTCTCCGTCTCTCTCCTGTCTCGTCTCTCCGTCTCTCTCCGTCTCTCTTGGCTCTCTCCGTCTCTCTCCGTCTCTCTCCGTCTCTCCGTCTCTCTCGTCTCTCTCCGTCTCTCCATCTCTCTCGTCTCTCTCCGTCTCTCTCCGTCTCTCTCCGTCTCTCCGCCTCTCTCGTCTCTCTCTGTCTCTCCATCTCTCTCGTCTCTCTCCGTCTCTCTCGTCTCTCTCCGTCTCTCCGTCTCTGTCCGTCTCTGTCCGTCTCTGTCCGTCTCTCTAGTCTCTCTCCGTCTCTCTCCATCTCTCCGTCTCTCTCCGTCTCTCTCCGTCTCTCCGTCTCTCTCGTCTCTCTAGTCTCTCTCCGTCTCTCTCCATCTCTCCGTCTCTCTCCGTCTCTCTCCGTCTCTCCGTCTCTCTCGTCTCTCTCCGTCTCTCCATCTCTCTCGTCTCTCTCCGTCTCTCTCGTCTCTCTCATCTCTCTCATCTCTCTCCGTCTCTCTCATCTCTCTCTGTCTCTCTCCATCTCTCCATCTCTCTCGTCTCTCTCCGTCTCTCCATCTCTCTCGTCTCTCTCCGTCTCTCTCGTCTCTCTCCGTCTCTCTCGTCTCTCTCCGTCTCTCTCGTCTCTCTCGTCTCTCTCCGTCTCTCTCGTCTCTCTCCGTCTCTCTCGTCTCTCTCGTCTCTCTCCGTCTCTCTCGTCTCTCTCCATCTCTCTCCGTCTCTCCGTCTCTCTCCGTCTCTCTCGTCTCTCTCCGTCTCTCTCGTCTCTCTCCGTCTCTCTCCATCTCTCTCCGTCTCCCTCCGGCTCTCCGTCTCTCTCGTCTCTCTCCGTCTCTCTCCGTCTCTCTCCGTCTCTCTCGTCTCTCTCCGTCTCTCTCGTCTCTCTCGTCTCTCTCCGTCTCTCTCATCTCTCTCTGTCTCTCTCCGTCTCTCTCGTCTCTCTCATCTCTCTCCATCTCTCTCCGTCTCTCTCGTCTCTCTCGTCTCTCTCCGTCTCTCTCCGTCTCTCTCGTCTCTCTCCGGCTCTCCGTCTCTCTCCGTCTCTCTCCGTCTCTCTTGTCTCTCTCGTCTCTCTCTCGTCTCTCTCCGTCTCTCTCCGTCTCTCTCCGTCTCTCTCGTCTCTCTCCGGCTCTCCGTCTTTCTCCGTCTCTCTCCGTCTCTCTCGTCTCTCTCCATCTCTCCGTCTCTCCGTCTCTCTCATCTCTCTCCGTCTCTCACTCGTCTCTCTCCATCTGTCTCGTCTCTCCGTCTCTCTCGTCTCTCCGGTCTCTCTCCGTCTCTCTCGTCTCTCTCGTCTCTCTCCGTCTCTCTCCGTCTCTCCGTCTCTCTCCGTCTCTCTCGTCTCTCTCCGTCTCTCTCCGTCTCTCTCATCTCTCTCTGTCTCTCTCCATCTCTCCATCTCTCTCGTCTCTCTCCGTCTCTCCATCTCTCTCGTCTCTCTCCGTCTCTCTCGTCTCTCTCCGTCTCTCTCGTCTCTCTCCGTCTCTCTCGTCTCTCTCGTCTCTCTCCGTCTCTCTCGTCTCTCTCCGTCTCTCTCGTCTCTCTCGTCTCTCTCCGTCTCTCTCGTCTCTCTCCATCTCTCTCCGTCTCTCCGTCTCTCTCCGTCTCTCTCGTCTCTCTCCGTCTCTCTCGTCTCTCTCCGTCTCTCTCCATCTCTCTCCGTCTCCCTCCGGCTCTCCGTCTCTCTCGTCTCTCTCCGTCTCTCTCCGTCTCTCTCCGTCTCTCTCGTCTCTCTCCGTCTCTCTCGTCTCTCTCGTCTCTCTCCGTCTCTCTCATCTCTCTCTGTCTCTCTCCGTCTCTCTCGTCTCTCTCATCTCTCTCCATCTCTCTCCGTCTCTCTCGTCTCTCTCGTCTCTCTCCGTCTCTCTCCGTCTCTCTCGTCTCTCTCCGGCTCTCCGTCTCTCTCCGTCTCTCTCCGTCTCTCTTGTCTCTCTCGTCTCTCTCTCGTCTCTCTCCGTCTCTCTCCGTCTCTCTCCGTCTCTCTCGTCTCTCTCCGGCTCTCCGTCTTTCTCCGTCTCTCTCCGTCTCTCTCGTCTCTCTCCATCTCTCCGTCTCTCCGTCTCTCTCATCTCTCTCCGTCTCTCACTCGTCTCTCTCCATCTGTCTCGTCTCTCCGTCTCTCTCGTCTCTCCGGTCTCTCTCCGTCTCTCTCGTCTCTCTCGTCTCTCTCCGTCTCTCTCCGTCTCTCCGTCTCTCTCCGTCTCTCTCGTCTCTCTCCGTCTCTCTCCGTCTCTCTCCTCTCTCTGTCTCTCTCATCTCTCCGTCTCTCTCCGTCTCTCTCGTCTCTCTCCGTCTCTCTCGTCTCTCTCCGTCTCTCTCCTGTCTCGTCTCTCCGTCTCTCTCCGTCTCTCTTGTCTCTCTCCGTCTCTCTCCGTCTCTCTCCGTCTCTCCGTCTCTCTCGTCTCTCTCCGTCTCTCCATCTCTCTCGTCTCTCTCCGTCTCTCTCCGTCTCTCTCCGTCTCTCCGCCTCTCTCGTCTCTCTCTGTCTCTCCATCTCTCTCGTCTCTCTCCGTCTCTCTCGTCTCTCTCCGTCTCTCCATCTCTGTCCGTCTCTGTCCGTCTCTGTCCGTCTCTCTAGTCTCTCTCCGTCTCTCTCCATCTCTCCGGCTCTCTCCGTCTCTCTCCGTCTCTCCGTCTCTCTCGTCTCTCTCCGTCTCTCCATCTCCCTCATCTCTCTCGTCTCTCTCCGTCTCTCTCGTCTCTCTCATCTCTCTCATCTCTCTCCGTCTCTCTCATCTCTCTCTGTCTCTCTCCATCTCTCCATCTCTCTCGTCTCTCTCCGTCTCTCCATCTCTCTCGTCTCTCTCCGTCTCTCTCGTCTCTCTCGTCTCTCTCCGTCTCTCTCGTCTCTCTCCGTCTCTCTCGTCTCTCTCGTCTCTCTCCGTCTCTCTCGTCTCTCTCCGTCTCTCTCGTCTCTCTCCGTCTCTCTCCGTCTCTCTCCGTCTCTCTCGTCTCTCCGTCTCTCTGTCTCTCTCGTCTCTCCGTCTCTCTCCGTCTCTCTCGTCTCTCCGTCTCTCTCCGTCTCTCTCCGTCTCTCTCGTCTCTCTCGTCTCTCTCCGTCTCTCTCCGTCTCTCCGTCTCTCTCCGTCTCTCCCCGTCTCTCTCGTCTCTCTCGTCTCTCCGTCTCTCTCGTCTCTCTCGTCACTCTCCGTCTCTCTCGTCTCTCTCCATCTCTCTTGTCTCTCTCACGCCGCTCTCGTCTCTCTCGTCTCTCTCGTCTCTCTCTGTCTCTCTCGTCACTCTCCGTCTCTCACGTCTCTCTCTCGTCTCTCTCGTCTCTCTCGTCTCTCTTATCTCTCTCCGTCTCTCTCGTCTCTCTTATCTCTCTCCGTCTCTCCGTCTCTCTCCGTCTCTCTCGTCTCTCTCCGTCTCTCTCGTCTCTCTCTCATCTCTCTCTTCTCTCTCCGTCTCTCTCGTCTCTCTCTGTCTCTCCGTCTCTCTTGTCTCTCTCCGTCTCTCTCGTCTCTCTCCGTCTCTCTGTCTCTTCGTCTCTCTCGTCTCTCTCGTCTCTCTCCGTCTCTCTCGTCTCTCTCCGTCTCTCTCGTCTCTCTCCGTCTCTCCGTCTCTCTCGTCTCTCTCGTCTCTCTCCGTCCCTCTCGTCTCTCTCGTCTCTCTCCGTCTCTCTCGTCTCTCTCCGTCTCTCTCTGTCTCTCTCCGGCTCTCTCCGGCTCTCCATCTCTCTCGTTTCTCTTGTCTCTCTCCGTCTCTCTCGTCTCTCTCCGTCTCTCCGTCTCTCTACGTCTCTCCGTCTCTCTCCGGCTCTCCGTCTCTCTCGTCTCTCTCCGGCTCTCCGTCTCTCTCGTCTCTCTCGTCTCTCTCCGTCTCTCTCGTCTCTCCATCTCTCTCCGTCTCTCTCCATCTCTCTCCGTCTCTCTCGTCTCTCCGTCTCTCCGTCTCTCTCGTCTCTCCGTCTCTCTCCGTCTCTCTCGTCTCTCCGTCTCTCTCCATCTCTCTCCGTCTCTCTTGTCTCTCTCGTCTCTCTCCGTCTCTCTCCGTCTCTCCGTCTCTCTCCGTCTCTCTCGTCTCTCTCGTCTCTCCGTCTCTCTCGTCTCTCTCGTCACTCTCCGTCTCTCCGTCTCTCCGTCTCTCTCGTCTCTCTCCGTCTCTCTCGTCTCTCTCACGTCTCTCTCGTCTCTCTCATCTCTCTCTGTCTCTCTCGTCACTCTCCGTCTCTCACGTCTCTCTCGTCTCTCTCTCGTCTCTCTCGTCTCTCTTATCTCTCTCCGTCTCTCTCGTCTCTCTTATCTCTCTCCGTCTCTCCGTCTCTCTCCGTCTCTCTCGTCTCTCTCCGTCTCTCTCGTCTCTCTCTCGTCTCTCTCGTCTCTCTCGTCTCTCTCGTCTCTCTCCGTCTCTCTCGTCTCTCTCTGTTTCTCCGTCTCTCTCGTCTCTCTCCGTCTCTCTCGTCTCTCTCCGTCTCTCTCCGTCTCTCTCGTCTCTCTCCGTCTCTCCGTCTCTCTCGTCTCTCTCGTCTCTCCGTCTCTCTTCGTCTCTCTCGTCTCTCTCCGTCTCTCTCCGTCTCTCTCGTCTCTCTCCATCTCTCTCCGTCTCTCTCGTCTCTCTCGTCACTCTCCGTCTCTCACGTCTCTCTCATCTCTCTCGTCTCTCTCGTCTCTCTCCGTCTCTCTCGTCTCTCTCCGTCTCTCTCCGTCTCTCTCCGGCTCTCCGTCTCTCTCGTCTCTCTCGTCTCTCTCCGTCTCTCTCCGTCTCTCCGTCTCTCTACGTCTCTCCGTCTCTCTCCGGCTCTCCGTCTCTCTCGTCTCTCTCTGTCTCTCTCGTCTCTCTCCGGCTCTCCGTCTCTCTCGTCTCTCTCGTCTCTCTCCGTCTCTCTCGTCTCTCTCGTCTCTCTCGTCTCTCTCCATCTCTCCGTCTCTCTACGTCTCTCCGTCTCTCTCCGGCTCTCCGTCTCTCTCATCTCTCCGTCTCTCTCGTCTCTCTCCGTCTCTCCGTCTCTCTTGTCTCTCTCGTCTCTCTCCGTCTCTCTCGTCTCTCTCCGTCTCTCTCGTCTCTCTCTCGTCTCTCTCGTCTCTCTCGTCTCTCTCGTCTCTCTCCGTCTCTCTCGTCTCTCTCCGTCTCTCTCGTCTCTCTCTCGTCTCTCTCTCGTCTCTCCGTCTCTCCGTCTCTCTCGTCTCTCCGTCTCTCTCCGTCGCTCTCATCTCTCCGTCTCTCTCCGTCTCTCTCCGTCTCTCTCGTCTCTCTCGTCTCTCTCCGTCTCTCTCGTCTCTCCATCTCTCTCCGTCTCTCTCCGTCTCTCTCCGTCTCTCTCGTCTCTCCGTCTCTCTCCGTCTCTCTCGTCTCTCCGTCTCTCTCCGTCTCTCTCCGTCTCTCTCGTCTCTCTCGTCTCTCTCCGTCTCTCCGTCTCTCTCCGTCTCTCTCGTCTCTCTCGTCTCTCCGTCTCTCTCGTCTCTCCGTCTCTCCGTCTCTCTCCGTCTCTCTCGTCTCTCTCGTCTCTCTCGTCTCTCTCCGTCTCTCTCGTCTCTCTCCGTCTCTCTCCGTCTCTCTCCGGCTCTCCGTCTCTCTCGTCTCTCTCGTCTCTCTCCGTCTCTCTCCGTCTCTCCGTCTCTCTACGTCTCTCCGTCTCTCTCCGGCTCTCCGTCTCTCTCGTCTCTCTCTGTCTCTCTCGTCTCTCTCCGGCTCTCCGTCTCTCTCGTCTCTCTCGTCTCTCTCCGTCTCTCTCATCTCTCTCGTCTCTCTCGTCTCTCTCCATCTCTCCGTCTCTCTACGTCTCTCCGTCTCTCTCCGGCTCTCCGTCTCTCTCATCTCTCCGTCTCTCTCGTCTCTCTCCGTCTCTCCGTCTCTCTTGTCTCTCTCGTCTCTCTCCGTCTCTCTCGTCTCTCTCCGTCTCTCTCGTCTCTCTCTCGTCTCTCTCGTCTCTCTCGTCTCTCTCGTCTCTCTCCGTCTCTCTCGTCTCTCTCTGTCTCTCCGTCTCTCTCGTCTCTCTCTCGTCTCTCCGTCTCTCCGTCTCTCTCGTCTCTCCGTCTCTCTCCGTCGCTCTCATCTCTCCGTCTCTCTCCGTCTCTCTCCGTCTCTCTCGTCTCTCTCGTCTCTCTCCGTCTCTCTCGTCTCTCCATCTCTCTCCGTCTCTCTCCGTCTCTCTCCGTCTCTCTCGTCTCTCCGTCTCTCTCCGTCTCTCTCGTCTCTCCGTCTCTCTCCGTCTCTCTCCGTCTCTCTCGTCTCTCTCGTCTCTCTCCGTCTCTCCGTCTCTCTCCGTCTCTCTCGTCTCTCTCGTCTCTCCGTCTCTCTCGTCTCTCTCATCACTCTCCGTCTCTCCGTCTCTCTCAGTCTCTCTCGTCTCTCTCTGTCTCTCTCGTCTCTCTCACGTCTCTCTCGTCTCTCTCGTCTCTCTCTGTCTCTCTCGTCACTCTCCGTCTCTCACGTCTCTCTCGTCTCTCTCTCGTCTCTCTCGTCTCTCTTATTTCTCTCCGTCTCTCTCGTCTCTCTTATCTCTCTCCGTCTCTCCGTCTCTCTCGTCTCTCTCGTCTCTCTCCGTCTCTCTCGTCTCTCTCCGTCTCTCCGTCTCTCTCGTCTCTCTCGTCTCTCCGTCTCTCTCGTCTCTCTCATCACTCTCCGTCTCTCCGTCTCTCTCAGTCTCTCTCGTCTCTCTCCGTCTCTCTCGTCTCTCTCACGTCTCTCTCGTCTCTCTCGTCTCTCTCTGTCTCTCTCGTCACTCTCCGTCTCTCACGTCTCTCTCGTCTCTCTCTCGTCTCTCTTATTTCTCTCCGTCTCTCTCGTCTCTCTTATCTCTCTCCGTCTCTCCGTCTCTCTCGTCTCTCTCGTCTCTCTCCGTCTCTCTCGTCTCTCTCCGTCTCTCCGTCTCTCTCGTCTCTCTCGTCACTCTCCGTCTCTCTCCGTCTCTCTCATCTCTCTCCGTCTCTCTTGTCTCTCTCTGTCTCTCTTGTCTCTCTCCGTCTCTCCGTCTCTCTCCGTCTCTCTCGTCTCTCTCCGTCTCTCTCTGTCTCTCTCGTCTCTCTTGTCACTCTCCGTCTCTCTCGTCTCTCTCGTCTCTCTCGTCTCTCTCGTCTCTCTCGTCTCTCTCCGTCTCTCTTGTCTCTCTCTGTCTTTCTCTGTCTCTCTCATCTCTCCGTCTCTCTTCGCCTCTCTCGTCTCTCTTTGTCTCTCTCCGTCTCTCTCGTCTCTCTCCATCTCTCTCCGTCTCTCTCGTCTCTCTCGTCACTCTCCGTCTCTCACGTCTCTCTCATCTCTCTCGTCTCTCTCGTCTCTCTCCGTCTCTCTCCGTCTCTCTCGTCTCTCTCCGTCTCTCTCCGTCTCTCTCCGGCTCTCCGTCTCTCTCGTCTCTCTCGTCTCTCTCCGTCTCTCTCCGTCTCTCTACGTCTCTCCGTCTCTCTCCGGCTCTCCGTCTCTCTCGTCTCTCTCCGTCTCTCTCGTCTCTCTCCGGCTCTCCGTCTCTCTCGTCTCTCTCCGTCTCTCTCGTCTCTCTCGTCTCTCTCCATCTCTCCGTCTCTCTACGTCTCTCCGTCTCTCTCCGGCTCTCCGTCTCTCTCATCTCTCCGTCTCTCTCGTCTCTCTCCGTCTCTCCGTCTCTTTTGTCTCTCTCGTCTCTCTCCGTCTCTCTCCGTCTCTCTCCGTCTCTCTCGTCTCTCTCTGTCTCTCTCGTCTCTCTCTCGTCTCTCTCGTCTCTCTCGTCTCTCTCGTCTCTCTCGTCTCTCTCCGTCTCTCTCGTCTCTCTCTGTCTCTCCGTCTCTCTCGTCTCTCTCCGTCTCTCTCGTCTCTCTCCGTCTCTCTCGTCTCTCTCCGTCTCTCTCCGTCTCTCTCGTCTCTCTCCGTCTCTCCGTCTCTCTCGTCTCTCTCGTCTCTCTCCGTCTCTCTCGTCTCTCTCCGTCTCTCTCGTCTCTCTCGTCTCTCTCCGTCTCTCTCGTCTCTCTCCGTCTCTCTCCGTCTCTCTCCATCTCTCTCCGTCTCTCCGTCTCTCTCCGTCTCTCTCTCCGTCTCTCCGTCTCTCTCATCTCTCTCGTCTCTCTCCGTCTCTCTCGTCTCTCTCCGTCTCTCTCGTCTCTCTCGTCTCTCTCCGTCTCTCCGTCTCTCTCGTCTCTCTCGTCACTCTCCGTCTCTCTCCATCTCTCTCGTCTCTCTCCGTCTCTCTTGTCTCTCTCTGTCTCTCTCGTCTCTCTCCGTCTCTCCGTCTCTCTCCGTCTCTCTCGTCTCTCTCCGTCTCTCTCCGTCTCTCTCGTCTCTCTTGTCACTCTCCGTCTCTCTCGTCTCTCTCGTCTCTCTCCGTCTCTCTTGTCTCTCTCTGTCTTTCTCTGTCTCTCTCGTCTCTCTCCGTCTCTCTCCGTCTCTCTCCGTCTCTCTCGTCTCTCTCCGTCTCTCTCGTCTCTCTCTCGTCTCTCTCGTCTCTCTCGTCTCTCTCGTCTCTCTCGTCTCTCTCCGTCTCTCTCGTCTCTCTCTGTCTCTCCGTCTCTCTCGTCTCTCTCCGTCTCTCGTCTCTCTCCGTCTCTCTCCGTCTCTCTCGTCTCTCTCCGTCTCTCCGTCTCTCTCGTCTCTCTCGTCTCTCTCCGTCTCTCTCGTCTCTCTCCGTCTCTCTCGTCTCTCTCGTCTCTCTCCGTCTCTCTCGTCTCTCTCCGTCTCTCTCCGTCTCTCTCCGTCTCTCTCCATCTCTCTCCGTCTCTCCGTCTCTCTCCGTCTCTCTCTCCGTCTCTCCGTCTCTCTCATCTCTCTCGTCTCTCTCCGTCTCTCTCGTCTCTCTCCGTCTCTCTCGTCTCTCTCGTCTCTCTCCGTCTCTCCGTCTCTCTCGTCTCTCTCGTCACTCTCCGTCTCTCTCCATCTCTCTCGTCTCTCTCCGTCTCTCTTGTCTCTCTCTGTCTCTCTCGTCTCTCTCCGTCTCTCCGTCTCTCTCCGTCTCTCTCGTCTCTCTCCGTCTCTCTCCGTCTCTCTCGTCTCTCTTGTCACTCTCCGTCTCTCTCGTCTCTCTCGTCTCTCTCCGTCTCTCTTGTCTCTCTCTGTCTTTCTCTGTCTCTCTCGTCTCTCCGTCTCTCTTCGTCTCTCTCGTCTCTCTCCGTCTCTCTCCGTCTCTCTCGTCTCTCTCCGTCTCTCTCCGTCTCTCTCGTCTCTCTCGTCACTCTCCGTCTCTCACGTCTCTCTCATCTCTCTCGTCTCTCTCGTCTCTCTCCGTCTCTCTCCGTCTCTCTCGTCTCTCTCCGTCTCTCTCCGTCTCTCTCCGTCTCTCTCCGGCTCTCCGGCTCTCTCGTCTCTCTCGTCTCTCTCCGTCTCTCTCCGTCTCTCCGTCTTTCTACGTCTCTCCGTCTCTCTCCGGCTCTCCGTCTCTCTCGTCTCTCTCCGTCTCTCTCGTCTCTCTCCGGCTCTCCGTCTCTCTCGTCTCTCTCGTCTCTCTCCGTCTCTCTCGTCTCTCTCGTCTCTCTCGTCTCTCTCCATCTCTCCGTCTCTCTACGTCTCTCCGTCTCTCTCCAGCTCTACGTCTCTCTCATCTCTCCGTCTCTCTCGTCTCTCTCCGTCTCTCCGTCTCTCTCGTCTCTCTCGTCTCTCTTCGTCTCTCTCGTCTCTCACGTCTCTCTCGTCTCTCTCGTCTCTCTCCATCTCTCCGTCTCTCTACGTCTCTCCATCTCTCTCCGGCTCTCCGTCTCTCTCATCTCTCTCCGTCTCTCTCCGGCTCTCCGTCTCTCTCGTCTCTCTCCGTCTCTCTCGTCTCTCTCCGGCTCTCCGTCTCTCTCGTCTCTCTCGTCTCTCTCGTCTCTCTCCATCTCTCCGTCTCTCTACGTCTCTCCGTCTCTCTCCGGCTCTCTGTCTCTCTCATCTCTCTCGTCTCTCTCCGTCTCTCTCGTCTCTCTCCGGCTCTCCGTCTCTCTCGTCTCTCTCGTCTCTCTCCGTCTCTCTCGTCTCTCTCGTCTCTCTCGTCTCTCTCCATCTCTCTGTCTCTCTACGTCTCTCCGTCTCTCTCCGGCTCTCCGTCTCTCTCATCTCTCTCCGCCTCTCTCCGGCTCTCTCCGGCTCTCCGGCTCTCCGTCGGTTCTCCTTCATGTTTCCTATTTATTGCTGAATTGGGACACATTTCCAGCCCTCGTAGCCACCAATCATTACAGTTTCTGCAGCTTCTCAGTGCTCCAATTACAGGACACGTTCCTTGAAATAGTACTGAACCCCCCTCATCCAATAAGTGGGAACATCCGGTATGACATCGGGACCTCCAGACCTCGTCACAGGGGCCGGTGTCCCCAATGGAAGATTTTTCACCTATTCCTGTTCTGGTGACTCCAAACATTGGCTATCCTATCACTTTGTGTCTTAGTGACAATGGTCACCAGGAAGAGAGGGGTGAGGGAGGATTTCCCAGCGGAGGCACAGGCCACAATAAAAATCTGACAGAGGCTGTAACCACTCACCACCCATCTACAACCAAGAAACAAAGTTCTGGCTTTAGATACACCTTCATTCTAACGGGTATACCGGGGTTTCTGCCCATCACTCGCTTTGTATTATTCAATCAGGCAAATGAGGTGCAGACCTAGTGGATGGTCACCAAGTGCCTTGAGGCGATTCAGTTCGCATTTGCAGCACTCTATAAATTTTTCATTCATTCATTCATTCAAGTGCGGGACGTATGGAGAAGGTTTCAGCATTTATGAGCCACTCACACCACCATCTTCTATTCATTCATCACCCAGCAGATGATTGTCTTCTCTCTCCAGATCTATCCTTTGTCGCTCGGCATCATGGGAGATGATAGATCCAGGCACAGAGGCATAAAGGAGTGCTGAAGATCATCTCCACTCATCACTCACAGCCTGACAATGGCCACCACCATCCTCATTCTCCCATACAAGGAGGCCTGCCGGCCGAATTACTCTGACATCCACCCAGATGATTGGCTGAGTTTGCTGCTGAAAGTTGGTGCCTGTGATCAGTGCCGGGTACAACAGATGGAAGGCTCTGGTGATCGGCAATTTCTGGATTCATAGAGGACATGTGGTGGCCGTAGGCGCTCTACAGGTTCTTAAGGTTCACATATATCAGGATGGTGTACAAGGCCATAGTCTTAAATTATTTTTTTGAGCTTCAATTAGTAGAGGGTCGTACTTTACTCCACATGTGAAAGCTTCTCCCAACAACTGTCACTTTACAGCAGCTGGAATATAAAATACAGAAGGGTCTGAATCAGCCGTGTGACCTATAAATGGCCACTTCTGAGTAGCTATTTGGGTTGAAAATAACTACTTGTGCAAAAATACATTTAATCTAATAAAACTTTTGTTGATCTAGTAAACCTTGGTGATCCAGAAAATGTTGGGGACCCTGAAATATTGGTTAATCCTGAAACTCAAGGTGACCCAGAGACCCTGATTTCTCTAGAAATACTTGTTCATCCTTACATCCTAGTTAAGTCACGCAATCTGGTTCTAATATCCTAAATCATCTCAAAACCCCAGTTTATTCAGAAACATGGGCTGGTCCAAAACACCAATTCATCCCCAAATCCTAGTTCACCCAGAGACCCCAATTCATCTAGAGACCCCAATCCTTCCAGAGGCCCTACTTCAAAAGGATATCCTCCGAGGTGATCCAGAGACCCCAATCCATCCAGAGACCCCAATCCTTCCAGTGACCCTACTTCAAAAGGATATCCTCCGAGGTGATCCAGAGACCCCAATCCTTCCAGAGGCCCTACTTCAAAAGGATATCCTCCGAGGTGATCCAGAGACCCCAATTCATCTAGAGACCCCAATCCTTCCAGAGGCCCTACTTCAAAAGGATATCCTCCGAGGTGATCCAGAGACCCCAATCCATCCAGAGACCCCAATCCTTCCAGTGACCCTACTTCAAAAGGATATCCTCCAAGGTGATCCAGAGACCCCAATCCTTCCAGAGGCCCTACTTGAAAAGGATATCCTCCGAGGTGATCCAGAGACCCCAATCCATCCAGAGACCCCAATCCTTCCAGAGAACCTACTTCAAAAGGACATCCTCTGAGGTGATCCAGAGACCCCAATCCATCCAGAGACCCCAATCCTTCCAGTGACCCTACTTCAAAAGGATATCCTCCAAGGTGATCCAGAGACCCCAATCCTTCCAGAGGCCCTACTTGAAAAGGATATCCTCCGAGGTGATCCAGAGACCCCAATCCATCCAGAGACCCCAATCCTTCCAGAGAACCTACTACAAAAGGATATCCTCCAAGGTGATCCAGAGACCCGAATCCCTCCAGAGACCCTACTTCAAAAGCATATCCTCCAAGGTGATCCAGAGACCCCAATCCATCCAGAGACCCCAATCCTTCCAGAGACGCTACTTCAAAAGGTTATCCTCCAAGGTGATCCAGAGACCCCAATCCTTCCAGAGGCCCTACTTGAAAAGGATATCCTCCGAGGTGATCCAGAGACCCCAATCCATCCAGAGACCCCAATCCTTCCAGAGAACCTACTTCAAAAGGATATCCTCCAAGGTGATCCAGAGACCCCAATCCTTCCAGAGAAGCTACTTCAAAAGGTTATCCTCCAAGGTGATCCAGAGACCCCAATCCATCCAGAGACCCCAATCCATCCAGAGACCCTACTTCAAAAGGATATCCTCCTAGGTGATCCAGAGACCCCAATCCTTCCAGAGACCCCAATCCTTCCAGAGACCCTACTTCAAAAGGATATCCTCCAAGGTGATCCAGAGACCCCAATTCATCCAGAGACCCCAATCCATCCAGAGACCCCAATCCTTCCAGAGACCCTACTTCAAAAGGATATCCTCCGAGGTGATCCAGAGACCCCAATCCTTCCAGAGACCCTACTTCAATGGGATATCCTCCAAGGTGATCCAGAGATCTGAATCCATCTAGAGACCCCAATTCTTCCAGAGACCCTACTTCAAAGGGATATCCTCCATATTAATCCAGAGACCCCAATCCATCCAGAGACCCCAATCCATCCAGAGACCCTACTTCAAAAGGATATCCTCCTAGGTGATCCAGAGACCCCAATCCTTCCAGAGACCCCAATCCTTCCAGAGACCCCACTTCAAAAGGATATCCTCAGAGGTGATCCAGAGATCCGAATCCATCCAGAGACCCCAATTCACCCAGAAATCCCAATCCTTTCCAGATACCCTACTTCAAAAGGATATCCCCTGTGGTGATCCAGAGACCCCAATCCTTCCAGAGACCTTACTTCAAAAGGATATCCTCCAAGATGATCCAGAGACCTGAATCCCTCCAGAGACCCCAATCCTTCCAGAGACCCCAATCCTTCCAGAGACCCCAATCCTTCCAGAGATCCTACTTCAAAAGGATATCTTCCAAGGTGATCCAGAGACCCGAATCCATCCAGAGACACCAATCCTTCCAGAAACCCTACTTCAAAAGGATATCCTCCAAGATGATCCAGAGACCCGAATCCCTCCAGAGACCCCAATTCTTCCAGAAACCCTACTTCAAAAGGATATCCTCCAAGATTATCCAGAGACCCGAATCCCTCCAGAGACCCCAATCCTTCCAGAGACCCTACTTCAAAAGGTTATTCTCCAAGGTGATCCAGAGACCCCAATCCACCCAGAGACCCCAATCCTTCCAGGGGCCCTACTACAAAAGGATATCCTCCTAGGTGATCCAGAGACCCCAATCCTTCCAGAGACCCCAATCCTTCCAGATACCCTACTTCAAAAGGATATCCTCCAAGGTGATCCAGAGACCCCAATCCATCCAGAGACCCCAATCCTTCCAGAGACCCTACTTCAAAAGGATATCCTCCTAGGTGATCCAGAGACCCCAATCCTTCCAGAGACCCCAATCCTTCCAGATACCCTACTTCAAAAGGATATCCTCCAAGGTGATCCAGAGACCCAAATCCATCCAGAGGCCCCAATCCTTCCAGAGACCCTACTTCAAAAGGATATCCTCCAAGGTGATCCAGAGACCCCAATTCATCCAGAGACCCCAATCCATCCAGAGACCCCAATCCTTCCAGAGACCCTACTTCAAAAGGATATCCTCCGAGGTGATCCAGAGACCCCAATCCTTCCAGAGACCCTACTTCAATGGGATATCCTCCAAGGTGATCCAGAGATCTGAATCCATCTAGAGACCCCAATTCTTCCAGAGACCCTACTTCAAAGGGATATCCTCCATATTAATCCAGAGACCCAAATCCATCCAGAGACCCCAATTCATCCAGAAACCCCAATCCCTCCAGAGACCCCAATCCTTCCAGAAACCCTACTTCAAAAGGATATCCTCCAAGATGATCCAGAGACCCGAATCCCTCCAGAGACCCCAATCCCTCCAGAGACCCCAATCCCTCCAGAGACCCCAATCCTTCCAGAGACCCTAATCCTTCCAGAGACCCTACTTCAAAAGGATATCCTCCAAGATGATCCAGAGACCCGAATCCCTCCAGAGACCCCAATCCCTCCAGAGACCCCAATCCTTCCAGAAACCCTACTTCAAAAGGATATCTTCCAAGGTGATCCAGTGACCCAAGTTTAATCTGGAATAGTTTCCATGCCCAGGCCCTGGTTAAGTCAGAATCCCTAGTTCATCCCAAAACTCTAGGTGACCCATTAAACCAGAATTAGTCAAACTATTGTAAAAACTCTTTTTTCGAGTATAATCCAATTTTTAACCAAAAAATAAATACATTTATATATATATTGTTTTTAAACCCTAGCGGCATTCAGTTATCTAATTTAACTGACTTAATTAATTTGAGTAAATTTTAGTCAAGCAGAATTATTTAAGAAAACATGAGATCGATTTAGACAAAGACTGAGCTATCGAAAATAAATATTTATTACAAAAATGTATACAATGTAATACTGACACATAATCACACACATAGGTTGGACTCGATGGACTTGTGTCTTTTTTCAACCTCACCTACTAAGTAACTATGTAATAAGTCAGATACAATAACCATAAATAATGGCCTGATATGCATAGACACTAAGATAATTGCATGAAAGTTCCAAAATTATGTATTATGGGTTGGAGAGGGAATATGGTGGTCCTCCTGCAGACTGGGTTGGAGAGGGGATATGATGGCCCTCCTGCAGACTGGGTTGGAGAGGGGATATGATGGCCCTCCTGCAGACTGGGTTGGAGAGGGGATATGATGGTCTTCCTGCAGACTGGGTTGGAGAGGGGATATGATGGCCCTCCTGCAGACTGGGTTGGAGAAGGAATATGGTGGTCCTCCTGCAGACTGGGTTGGAGGGGGAATATGGTGGTCCTCCTGCAGACTGGGTTGGAGAGGGAATATGGTGGTCCTCCTGCAGACGGGGTTGGAGAGGGAATATGGTGGTCCTCCTGCAGACTGGGTTGGAGGGGGAATATGGTGGTCCCCCTGCAGACTGGGTGGGAGAAGGAATATGGTGGTCGTCCTGCAGACTTGGTTGGAGAGGGAATATGGTGGTCCTCCTGCAGACTGGGTTGGAGAGGGAATATGGTGGTCCTCCTGCAGACTGGGTTGGAGGGGGAATATGGTGGTCCTCCTGCAGACTGGGTTGGAGGGGGAATATGGTGGTCCTCCTGCAGACTGGGTTGGAGAGGAAATATGGTGGTCCTCCTGCAGACGGGGTGGGAGAAGGAATATGGTGGTCCTCCTGCAGACTTGGTTGGAGAAGGAATATGGTGGGCCTCCTGCAGACTGGGTTGGAGGGGGAATATGGTGGTCCTCCTGCAGACTGGGTTGGAGAGGGAATATGGTGGTCCTCCTGCAGACTGGGTTGGAGAGGGAATATGGTGGTCCTCCTGCAGACTGGGTTGGAGAGGGAATATGGTGGTCCTCCTGCAGACGGGGTTGGAGAGGGAATATGGTGGTCCTCCTGCAGACTGGGTTGGAGGGGGAATATGGTGGTCCCCCTGCAGACTGGGTGGGAGAAGGAATATGGTGGTCGTCCTGCAGACTTGGTTGGAGAGGGAATATGGTGGTCCTCCTGCAGACGGGGTTGGAGAGGGAATATGGTGGTCCTCCTGCAGACTGGGTTGGAGGGGGAATATGGTGGTCCCCCTGCAGACTGGGTGGGAGAAGGAATATGGTGGTCGTCCTGCAGACTTGGTTGGAGAGGGAATATGGTGGTCCTCCTGCAGAGTGGGTTGGAGAGGGAATGTGGTGGTCCTCCTGCAGAGTGGGTTGGAGAGGGAATATGGTGGTCCTCCTGTAGACTGGGTTGGAGAGGGAATATGGTGGTCCTCCTGCAGACTGGGTTGGAGGGGGAATATGGTGGTCCTCCTGCAGACTGGGTTGGAGGGGGAATATGGTGGTCCTCCTGCAGACTGGGTTAGAGAGGGAATATGGTGGTCCTCCTGCAGACGGGGTTGGAGAGGGAATATGGTGGTCCTCCTGCAGACTGGGTTGGAGGGGGAATATGGTGGTCCCCCTGCAGACTGGGTGGGAGAAGGAATATGGTGGTCCTCCTGCAGACTGGGTTGGAGAGGGAATATGGTGGTCGTCCTGCAGACTTGGTTGGAGAGGGAATATGGTGGTCCTCCTGCAGACTGGGTTGGAGAGGGAATATGGTGGTCCTCCTGCAGACTGGGTTGGAGGGGGAATATGGTGGTCCTCCTGCAGACTGGGTTGGAGGGGGAATATGGTGGTCCTCCTGCAGACTGGGTTGGAGAGGAAATATGGTGGTCCTCCTGCAGACGGGGTGGGAGAAGGAATATGGTGGTCCTCCTGCAGACTTGGTTGGAGAAGGAATATGGTGGGCCTCCTGCAGACTGGGTTGGAGGGGGAATATGGTGGTCCTCCTGCAGACTGGGTTGGAGAGGGAATATGGTGGTCCTCCTGCAGACTGGGTTGGAGAGGGAATATGGTGGTCCTCCTGCAGACTGGGTTGGAGAGGGAATATGGTGGTCCTCCTGCAGACTGGGTTGGAGAGGGAATATGGTGGTCCTCCTGCAGACTGGGTTGGAGAGGGAATATGGTGGTCCTCCTGCAGACTGGGTTGGAGGGGGAATATGGTGGTCCTCCTGCAGACTGGGTTGGAGGGGGAATATGGTGGTCCTCCTGCAGACTGGGTTGGAGAGGAAATATGGTGGTCCTCCTGCAGACGGGGTGGGAGAAGGAATATGGTGGTCCTCCTGCAGACTTGGTTGGAGAAGGAATATGGTGGGCCTCCTGCAGACTGGGTTGGAGAGGGGATATGGTGGTCCTCCTGCAGACTGGGTTGGAGAGGGAATATGGTGGTCCTCCTGCAGACTGGGTTGGAGAGGGAATATGGTGGTCCTCCTGCAGACTGGGTTGGAGAGGGAATATGGTGGTCCTCCTGCAGACTGGGTTGGAGAGGGAATATGGTGGTCCTCCTGCAGACTGGGTTGGAGAGGGAATATGGTGGTCCTCCTACAGATTAGGTGCGAGAGGCTCTTTCACTTGGAGACAGAAATATTTACCAACCATATTCCTCAAGAAATATATTAAGATAAATTAATTCCACCTTTTCAGACTGCTGGAACATGGTTTGTCTTCTCATGATGTGTCTAGTGGACAGAATACACAAGTATTCAAGTACAGCTTTGTGTCTCTCCCATTGTTAAGTGAGTTACATAGTAGGTGAGGTTGAAAAAAGACACAAGTCCATCAAGTCCAACCTATGTGTGTGATTATGTGTCAGTATTACATTATATATCCCTGTATGTTGCGGTCATTCAGGTGATTATCTAATAGTTTCTTGAAACGATCGATGCTCCCCGCTGAGACCACCGCCTGTGGAAGGGAATTCCACATCCTTGCCGCTCTTACAGTAAAGAACCCTCTACATAGTTTAAGGTTAAACCTCTTTTCTTCTAATTTTAATGAGTGGCCACGAGTCTTGTTAAACTCCGTTCTGTGAATAAAGTTTTATCCCTATTGTGGGGTCACCAGTCCGGTATTTATATATTGTGGGGTCACCAGTCCAGTATTTGTATATTGTGGGGTCACCAGTCCGGTATTTGTATATTATGGGGTCACCAGTCCGGTATTTATATATTGTGGGGTCACCAGTCCGGTATTTGTATATTGTGGGGTCACCAGTCCGGTATTTATATATTGTGGGGTCACCAGTCCGGTATTTATATATTGTGGGGTCACCAGTCCGGTATTTATATATTGTGGGGTCACCAGTCCGGTATTTATATATTGTGGGGTCACCAGTCCGGTATTTATATATTGTGGGGTCACCAGTCCGGTATTTGTTTATTGTGGGGTCACCAGTCCGGTATTTATATATTGTGGGGTCACCAGTCCGGTATTTATATATTGGGGGGGTCACCAGTCCGGTATTTATACAATGAAATCATATCCCCTCTCAAGCGTCTCTTCTCCAGAGAGAATAAGTTCAGAGCTCACAACCTTTCCTCATAACTAAGATCCTCCAGACCCTTTATTAGCTTTGTTGCTCTTCTTTGTACTCGCTCCATTTCCAGTACATCCTTCCTGAGGACTGGTGCCCAGAACTGGACAGCATACTCCAGGTGCGGCCGGACCAGAGTCTTGTAGAGCAGGAGAATTATCGTTTTATCTCTGGAGTTGATCCCTTTTTAATGCCAATATTCTGTTTGCTTTGTTAGCAGCAGCTTGGCATTGCATGTCATTGCTGAGCCTATCATCTACTAGGACCCCCAGGTCCTTTTCCATCCTAGATCCCCCCAGAGGTTCTCCCCCCAGTCTATAGATTACATTCATATTTTTGCCACCCAAATGCATTATTTTACATTTTTCTACATTGAACCTCATTTGCCATGTAGTCGCCCCTCCCCCATTCATTTGTTCAGGTCTTTTTGCAAGGTTTGCACATCCTGCGGAGAAGTTATTGCCCTGCTTAGCTTAGTATCGTCTGCAAATACAGAGATTGAACTGTTTATCCCATCCACCAGATCGTTTATGAACAAATTAAATAGGATTGGTCCCAGCACAGAACCCTGGGGGACCCCACTACCCACCCCTGACCATTCCGAGTACTCCCCATTTATCACCACCCTCTGAACTCGCCCTTGTAGCCAGTTTTCAATCCATGTACTCACCCTATGGTCCATGCCAACGCACCTTATTTTGTACAGTAAACGTTTATGGGGAACTGTGTCAAATGCTTTTGCAAAATCCAGATACACCACGTCTACGGGCCTTCCTTTATCTAGATGGCAACTCACCTCCTCATAGAAGGTTAATAGATTGGTTTGGCAAGAACGATTCTTCATGAATCCATGCTGATTACTGCTAATGATATCGTTCGTATTACTAAAATCTTGTATATAGTCCCTTATCATCCCCTCCAAGAGTTTACATACTATTGATGTTAGGCTAACTGGTCTGTAATTCCCAGGGATGTTTTTTGGGCCCTTTTTAAATATTGGTGCTACATTGGCTTTTCTCCAATCAGCTGGTACCATTCCAGTCAGTAGACTGTCAGTAAAAATTAGGAACAACGGTCTGGCAATCACTTGACTGAGTTCCCTAAGTACCCTCGGATGCAAGCCATCTGGTCCCGGTGATTTATTAATGTTAAGTTTCCCAAGTCTAATTTTAATTCTGTCCTCTGTTAACCATGGAGGTGCTTCCTGTGTTGTGTTCTGAGGATAAACACTGCAGTTTTGGTTACTGAAGCCCCCCGATTCACTCGTGAAGACCGAGGAGAAGAATAAATTCAAAAAGGGGGGATTTGGGACTTTCAATGAGGCATTGGCTGACAACCAGGTAAAATAAATAATAATAATGTTTAATAAACAGGTATATACAAATATATTCATATAAAACAGATAATGAATATGTATCATACCATAATCATACCATAATCATACATATAATAATTTCCATTAAAACACAATTAATCCTCCCTGATTCCACATGGGCAGTATGTAAAGAAAAAGTATAAAATCAATCATAATCCTGAAAAACCCCCAATGGGTATCCAGGTGATATCGATGTGATGACGTCGCATCTAGGAAAGCTCTACGCGTTTTGTGGAACCCTCCACTCATCAGGAGCAATGCGGGGTACGTCTAGTTGCATCTGGAAAATACATAACCAGAAGACTAAGCCATAGGTGGAGGGGATAAATGGGTTGAATGGAAAAACGACATAAAAAAGAAGGCATAGCCACAGTAGATGCACCCCCACTGTACCTGGCAAAACCGCCCTGTATGCCAACCCATGGACATGGAGCCGAGAACAAGGCGGAGGCATCCAACCGGGAGCTGAGGTAATGGTCCAGCAGCAAGGAGATCGGCACACACAGCACTGGGCAAGCAAATGTGAAAAGAAGGGACCTGAAATACCAAGAGAGGTGAAAAAATGATGAATAAAATAGGATGAATCCAAGATTGGACACGTAAGAAGACTGGTAAAGAGTTGAAATAGGAATATAATCAGACCAAGAGCCCAAAAGGATGTCAAAAATAGTAGTAAGGCTAAGTGCATAAAGTATAGTGCATAAGAATGGTGACAAGTGATTGTTGTTCACCATAATATGAAATAAAAAGTATAAGCACCGGAAAAATCCTAGAATAGCCCAATGAAGGGAAACAATGATAGCAAGTGATGACTACAGTAATATTGCAGGAAACATGAAAACGTGTGCAAGTGCTTGCAGATAGGTAAAAGAAAGTGAGCAAGGCTGCTTCCCAAGATGTATGTACCCCGCCGGAAATCCCACACCAAAGTGTGCACAGGTGACACCGGACGCCAAACCGAGCAAGACCGCTCTGGAATAGGCGTCCAAGTCCTCGATGCGAACACGGAAGGAAGAAGTGCGTGCCAGAGCGCAGCGCCTAAATGACGTCACACGCACGGCATGCATGGCGTGATGTCGATGCGCATCAGGTGTCCGCTCCCACCACCCAATAGGGGGGAAGGGGGGGCCCCGAACATGCATTGCAGCTCCTGGCAAGGACGGAACCATCAAGCAATCGATCCCCAAGCCCAGGGGGGAGGGGCAATCCATTCAGTGCACAGAGGATGGGTGCAGGACTGCGCAAGCCTTGTGGGGTGACTCAGCCCCCTAGAAGATAGAATGAGACATGTAAATAACAGCTCATACATATGCAAAAGCTAGGGGGACCGGAAATGTAAAGCCAAGTGCCTCCATACCTAAATTTGATTAGAAGAAAAGGAGAGCGGGATTTTAAATTAGGACTTTGCCTCATTTAAAGTCCCGACTCCCCCCTTTTTTTAACCATTACGCTTAGGGATGGAGGTACTTGATGGTAATCCAGTCATGACCTAATTTAAAGTCCCGCTCTCCTTTTCTTCTAAGAATAAATTCAATACCTTCGCCATCTCCCCATCCTTTGTAACCAGATGTCCTTCCTCATTCTTTATGGGGCCAATATGGTCTGTCCTCCCTTTTTTACTGTTTACATACTTAAAGAATTTCTTGGGATTTTTTTTGCTCTCCTCCGCTATGTGTCTTTCATGTTCTATCTTAGCCGTCCTAATTGCACCCTTACATTTCTTGTTGCATTCTTTGTAATGTCTGAATGCTGATGATGATCCCTCAACCTTGTATTTTTTTGAAGGCCTTCTCCTTTGCTTTTATATGCATTTTTACATTGGAGTTAAGCCATCCAGGACTTTTGCTCGCTCTTTTAAATTTATTAACCAATGGGATACATTGCCTAATGCCCTTGTTTAATATGCTCTTAAAGCAAACCCATCTCTCCTCCGTATTCTTTGTTCCTAAGATTTTATTCCAATTCATATCTTCTAGCAAGGTTTCCCTTTACAGTATGACTCAGTCACTATTGCTACTATGGCAAATACAGGGTCCCCAGAGTCTGTGTGTCCTGGGGGACAAGGACCCGAAGCCAAAGTAATAACACCTCAAGGGTACCTCAAATGCCAGGGCCCATAATCTGTAGGCAAGAGGCTCACATTCAGTCCCCTCCAAAAGCCTCTATCCCGGATGAGTCTGTCACAGTTTCCTATTTGTGTGATTTATACTGAAACTAATTGACCTGTGATCGCTGTTCCCTAAATTGCCCCATATTTCCACATCCGTGATCAGGTCTGTATTGTTGGTAATCAGTAGATCCAGTAATGTTTTATTTCTAGTTGGTGCGTCTACCATCTGACCCATAAAATTGTCCTGCAAGACATTAAGGAACTGGCAAGCCTTAAATGAATGCGCGGTTCCCTCCGCCCAGTCTATGTCTGGATAATTAAAATCCCCCATTATGATAATATGATGATCCTTGCTGCTAATCAATTGTGATAGGAGATCCATCTCCACTTCCTCCCTCAGGTTAGGGGGCCTATAGCATACTCCCAGTATTATTTTCCCCTTAGCTTCATCCCTTTGGAGCTCTACCCATAGGGATTCCACCTCCTCTCTAGCTCCCTCAGTGATGTCATCTCTCACATTCGCTTGTACATTATTCTTGATATATAGGCATACCCCTCCCCCTTTTTTACCCTCTCTATCCTTGCGGTATAGGGTATACCCTTGAATGTTTGCCAACCAATCATGAGAGCTGATGAACCAGGTCTCTGAAATTCCCACAAAATCCAAATCCTCCTCATACAACAGTATCTCTAGTTCACCCATCTTGTCTGCCATGCTCCTGGCATTGGTGAACATGCCACATAGTTTAGACCGGTCACATATTGTCCTCGTATTGGGTGTTCCGAGATTGCAACTAGGACTTGCTACTATACTCACCTTGTGTTTTTGTGCTTTAGTCAACCTACCACTAATGCCCCCAATACTAACTTCTGGAATATGTTTGGTGCTGACTATCTCTACCTCTTGATTAGGGATGAGCCGAACACCCCCCTGTTCGGTTCGCACCAGAACATGCGAACAGGAAAAAAGTTTGTTCGAACACCATTAAAGTCTATGGGACACGAACATGAATAATCAAAAGTGCTAATTTTAAAGGCTAATATGCAAGTTATTGTCATAAAAAGTGTTTGGGGACCCGGGTCCTGCCCCAGGGGACATGGATCAATGCAAAAAAGTTTTAAAAACGGCTGTTTTTTCAGGAGCAGTGATTTTAATAATGCTTAAAGTCAAACAATAAAAATGTAATATCCCTTTAAATTTCGTACCTGGGGGGTGTCTATAGTATGCCTGTAAAGGGGCGCATGTTTCCTGTGTTTAGAACAGTCTGACAGCAAAATGACATTTGGAAGGAAAAAACACATTTAAAACTACCCGCGGCTATTGCATTGCCGACAATACACATAGAAGTTCATTGATAAAAACGGCATGGGAATTCCCCAAGGGGAACCCCGAACCAAAATTAAAAAAAAAAGACGTGGGAGACCCCCCTAAATTCCATACCAGGCCCTTCAGGTCTGGTATGGATTTTAAGGGGAACCCCGCGCCAAAAAAAAAACAAAAAACGGCGTGGGGTCCCCCCAAACATCCATACCAGACCCTTATCCGAGCACGCAACCTGGCAGGCCGCAGGAAAAGAGGGGGGGACGAGAGTGCGGCCCCCCTCCTGAACCGTACCAGGCCACATGCCCTCAACATTGGGAGGGTGCTTTGGGGTAGCCCCCCAAAACACCTTGTCCCCATGTTGATGAGGACAAGGGCCTCATCCCCACAACCCTGGCCGGTGGTTGTGGGGGTCTGCGGGCGGGGGGCTTATCGGAATCTGGAAGCCCCCTTAAACAAGGGGACCCCCAGATCCCGACCCCCCCCTGTGTGAAATGGTAAGGGGGTACTTACGCCTACCATTTCACTAAAAAACTGTCAAAAATATTAAAAATGACAAGAGACAGTTTCTGACAATTCCTTTATTTAAATGCTTCTTCTTTCTTCTATCTTCCTTCATCTTCTGGTTCTTCTGGCTCTTATGGTTCTTCCTCCGGCATTCTCGTCCAGCATCTCCTCCGCGGCGTCTTCTATCTTCTTCTCCTCGGGCCGCTCCGCACCCATGGCATGGGGGGAGGCTCCCGCTCTTCTCTTCTTCTTTTCTTCTTCATTTTCTTCTCCGGGCCGCTCCGCACCCATGCTGGCATGGAGGGAGGCTCCCGCTGTGTGACTGCGCTCCTCGTCTGACAGTTCTTAAATAACGGGGGACGGGGCCACCCGGTGACCCCGCCCCCCTCTGACGCACGGTGACTTGACGGGACTTCCCTGTGACGTCACGGGGAATGCCACAGGGAAGTACCGTCATGTCCCGTGCATCAGAGGGGGGCGGGGTCACCGGGTGGCCCCGTCCCCCCCGTTATTTAAGAACTGTCAGACGAGGAGCGCCGTCACACAGCGGGAGCCTCCCTCCATGCCAGCATGGATGCGGAGCAGCCCGGAGAAGAAAATGAAGAAGAGAAGAAAAGAAGAAGAAGAGAAGAGCGGGAGCCTCCCCCCATGCCATGGGTGCGGAGCGGCCCGAGGAGAAGAAGATAGAAGACGCTGCGGAGGAGATGCTGGACGAGAACGCCGGAGGAAGAACCAGAAGAGCCAGAAGAACCAGAAGATGATAGAAGAAAGATAGAAGAAAGAAGAAGCATTTAAATAAAGGAATTGTCAAAAACTGTCTCTTGTCATTTTTAACATTTTTGACAGTTTTTTAGTGAAATGGTAGGCGTAAGTACCCCCTTACCATTTCACACAGGGGGGGTCGGGATCTGGGGGTCCCCTTGTTTAAGGGGGCTTCCAGATTCCGATAAGCCCCCCGCCCGCAGACCCCCACAACCACCGGCCAGGGTTGTGGGGATGAGGCCCTTGTCCTCATCAACATGGGGACAAGGTGTTTTGGGGGGCTACCCCAAAGCACCCTCCCAATGTTGAGGGCATGTGGCCTGGTACGGTTCAGGAGGGGGGCCGCACTCTCGTCCCCCCCTCTTTTCCTGCGGCCTGCCAGGTTGCGTGCTCGGATAAGGGTCTGGTATGGATTTTTGGGGGGACCCCACGCCATTTTTTTTGTTTTTTTGGCGCAGGGTTCCCCTTAAAATCCATACCAGACCTGAAGGGTCTGGTATGGAATTTAGGGGGAACCCCACGTCATTTTTTTTTTTAAATTTTGGCGCGGGGTTCCCCTTAATATTCATACCGGACCTGAAGGGCCTGGTATGGAATTTAGGGGGACTCCCACGTCATTTTTTTTTAAATTTTGGTTCGGGGTTCCCCTTTTTATCAATGAACTTCTATGTGTATTGTCGGCAATGCAATAGCCGCGGGTAGTTTTAAATGGGTTTTTTCCTTCCAAATGTCATTTTGCTGTCAGACTGTTCTAAACACGGGAAACATGCGCCCCTTTACAGGCATACTATAGACACCCCCCAGCTACGAAATTTAAAGGGATATTACACTTTTATTGTTTGACTTTAAGCATTATTAAAATCACTGCTCCTGAAAAAACGGCCGTTTTTAAAACTTTTTTTTGCATTGATTCATGTCCCCTGGGGCAGGACCCGGGTCCCCAAACACTTTTTATGACAATAACTTGCATATTAGCATTTAAAATTAGCACTTTTGATTTCTCCCATAGACTTTTAAAGGGTGTTCCACGGCATTCGAATTTGCCACAAACACCCCAAATTGTTCGCTGTTCGCAAGTTCGCGAACAGCCAATGTTCGAATCGAACATGAGTTCGACTCGAACTCGAAGCTCATCCCTACTCTTGACCCTCCCCCACCCCCCCATCGCCTAGTTTAAAAACCCCTCTAACTTTTTGGCCATCTTCATTCCCAGCAGATCTGCACCCTCCTCATTTAGGTGCAGTCCGTCCCTTCTATAGTACCGGTTACCGACTGGGAAGTCACCTATTGTTTCTGTCTGTCTGATCATCTCTTGGAGATTTAAATATGGTGACCACTTTACCTTGTTATGGAATCATTATGGGATGTTGGGTTATGATAAGTGTGTAGCCAGGGTTGGGTGCCGGATGGTCTGGGCACATAGGCTGGTGTAAGTGACTACTTATATAATCAGCTTAATGTGTATGTTGGCTGTTCCTTACTTATGAGGATAAGAGCGCTACCATATACTATATACCATGTACCATATACTATATCCCATATACCATATACCATGTACCATGTACCATATACTATATACTATCTACCATGTACCATATACTATATATCATGTACCATATACATACTAACATCATATACCATATAACATATACTATATACCATATACCATGTACCATATACTATCTACCATATACGAGTGGAATTTTGGATTTTATACAGTAAACACTCAGAATTTCTCTATTTATCTTCTTTTGCCATTCATACCGTCCCTGGAGGACAACATCTTTTGTAGTTGGAGATTCAGCCTGGGGGACCACAGAGCCCAGCAGTCCTCATAACGTTTACAACACAAGTCACAATGACAGCCTGAGGAACTACTAAGCCCAGCCACCCCTCATAGAGCATCTGTGTCCCGGATCTCCGGTGAGGAGAAAATTCTGCAATTTATACTGAACTGGAAAAACTTCCTGAGATTCACATGAACTTTATATATTCATTTATTTACTGGAATGTATGGACTTTATATATTGTCATTGTATATTGGATCAGATTTATGTGGTGATGTATTAGTATAGTGTATATATATATAGTGTAGGGGAGCGCTCTTATCTTATCTTATCTAATTCACATATTTAAGGCACTTTGAGAGCAGAAAAACTGAATATTAGCAATTATTTATCATCAATTATTCCTTTATAATCACTTGTTTAGCGCAGGAATTTGCGGCGTTATACAATATTTACCTTCATATCTTCCTTAGTTATGTTATTATATTTCTGATTAATTGTATCTGATAATGTGATCACCGGATCTTCTCTGCTATATCAGTTCTGGACGAGGTTTTCATAAAGAGAGTTCCAGTTTACACCTAAACTATTGTCGTCTAGTCTTTGTGTGATCAACTATAATACCCCAGACCAGAGGAACCTCACACAGTGATGGTGAACGGATCGCGGTAGATCAGACAGTGATGGTGAATGGATCACACAGTGATGGTGAATGGATCACACAGTGATGGTGAATGGATTGCGGCGCACTTCGTTAATTCTGAATCTATAATAAAAAAATAAAACAGAGATGAATATATGAAGACAAAGAATTGTACATTCCCCTCCCCCTCAGAGGGCCCATTCCCGCATTGTGGCCCCGGGGAGATGATATTTTTTTATTGTCTGTATATAACCCTCCATCTAATTATAAGCATTAAAAAAATATTAGAAAGCGTCAAAACCGGCAATTGTCATTTGTGATTACGATGGAGGAACGCGGCGGCGGCGGCGGTGGAATTACGGCACAACATATGCTGAGGTCCCAATTGCGCCGCCTGCGTTTTGTTTTATGACATAATCCCCTCAAGAAATAAGATTTAAAAATCAATAAAGTGCAATTGGATTTATGAGATCATCTGACTTCCCCCGAGACGTGTAAGTCTGTGGAATGTGACGACTCGGAGCGCGCCGCGTCCACGCCACACCATGTGTTCATCATTAGAAGGCTGCAGATTTATGGCGCTCCTCGCCGCCTGTGATTGATGGTGCTTCAAGTTTACACAAACAAAACGGTTTATTTAGACATTACAAAGAATCTTCCCGTCCGTCTGTCTTCAGACATTCCTGTTCTCTGCCTGGAAGACTTCACCAGAGCGCGTTTCGTACGCCGAGCGACGCGCTTCGATTCAGAGGCCAAAATGTTCTGTCACCTAAAACTCAACTGTAAGTGGATGACGTGCTGTACAGGTGAGGAGAGCGATAGAGAGGAGACAATAGAACCGTACAGGTGAGGAGAGCAATAGAGAGGAGACAATAGAGAGGAGACAATAGAACTGTACAGGTGAGGAGAGCGATAGAGAGGAGACAATAGAGAGGAGACAATAGAACCGTTCAGGTGAGGAGAGCGATAGAGAGGAGACAATAGAACCGTACAGGTGAGGAGAGCGATAGAGAGGAGACAATAGAACCGTACAGGTGATGAGAGCGATAGAGAGGAGACAATAGAACCGTACAGGTGATGAGAGCGATAGAGAGGAGACAATAGAACCGTACAAGTGAGGAGAGAGATAGAGAGGAGACAATAGAACCGTACAAGTGAGGAGAGAGATAGAGAGGAGACAATAGAACCGTACAGGTGAGGAGAGCGATAGAGAGGAGACAATAGAACCGTACAAGTGAGGAGAGAGATAGAGAGGAGACAATAGAACCGTACAGGTGATGAGAGCGATAGAGAGGAGACAATAGAACCGTACAGGTGAAGAGAGCGATAGAGAGGAGACAATAGAACCGTACAAGTGAGGAGAGAGATAGAGAGGAGACAATAGAACCGTACAGGTGAGGAGAGCGATAGAGAGGAGACAATAGAACCGTACAAGTGAGGAGAGAGATAGAGAGGAGACAATAGAACCGTACAGGTGAGGAGAGCGATAGAGAGGAGACAATAGAACCGTACAAGTGAGGAGAGAGATAGAGAGGAGACAATAGAACCGTACAGGTGAGGAGAGCGATAGAGAGGAGACAATAGAACCGTACAGGTGAGGAGAGCGATAGAGAGGAGACAATAGAACCATACAGAAGAGGAGAGCGATAGAGAGGAGACAATAGAACCGTACAGGTGATGAGAGCGATAGAGAGGAGACAATAGAACCATACAGGTGAGGAGAGGGATAGAGAGGAGACAATGGAACCGTACAGGTGAGGAGAGCGATAGAGAGGAGACAATGGAACCGTACAGGTGAGGAGAGCGATAGAGAGGAGACAATAGAACCGTACAGAAGAGGAGAGCGATAGAGAGGAGACAATAGAACCGTACAGGTGATGAGAGCGATAGAGAGGAGACAATAGAACCGTACAGGTGAGGAGAGGGATAGAGAGGAGACAATGGAACCGTACAGGTGAGGAGAGCGATAGAGAGGAGACAATGGAACCGTACAGGTGAGGAGAGCGATAGAGAGGAGACAATAGAACCGTACAGAAGAGGAGAGCGATAGAGAGGAGACAATGGAACCGTACAGGTGAGGAGCGCGATAGAGAGGAGACAATAGAACCGTACAGGTGAGGAGAGCGATAGAGAGGAGACAATGGAACCGTACAGGTGAGGAGAGCGATAGAGAGGAGACAATGGAACCGTACAGGTGAGGAGAGCGATAGAGAGGAGACAATAGAACCGTACAGAAGAGGAGAGCGATAGAGAGGAGACAATAGAACCGTACAGGTGAGGAGAGCGATAGAGAGGAGACAATAGAACCGTACAGGTGAGGAGAGCGATAGAGAGGAGACAATAGAACCGTACAGGTGAGGAGCGCGATAGAGAGGAGACAATAGAACCGTACAGGTGAGGAGAGCGATAGAGAGGAGACAATAGAACCGTACAGGTGAGGAAAGCGATAGAGAGGAGACAATAGAACTGTACAGGTAAGGAGAGCGATAGAGAGGAGACAATAGAACCGTACAGGTGAGGAGAGCAATAGAGAGGAGACAATAGAGAGGAGACAATAGAACCCTACAGGTGAGGAGAGCAATAGAGAGGAGACAATAGAGAGGAGACAATAGAACCCTACAGGTGATGAGAGCGATAGAGAGGAGACAATAGAACCATACAGGTGAGGAGAGCAATAGAGAGGAGACAATAGAGAGGAGACAATAGAACTGTACAGGTAAGGAGAGCGATAGAGAGGAGACAATAGAACCGTACAGGTGAGGAGAGCGATAGAGAGGAGACAATAGAACCGTACAGGTGAGGAGAGCGATAGAGAGGAGACAATAGAACCATACAGAAGAGGAGAGCGATAGAGAGGAGACAATAGAACCATACAGAAGAGGAGAGCGATAGAGAGGAGACAATAGAACCGTACAGGTGATGAGAGCGATAGAGAGGAGACAATAGAACCATACAGGTGAGGAGAGGGATAGAGAGGAGACAATGGAACCGTACAGGTGAGGAGAGCGATAGAGAGGAGACAATGGAACCGTACAGGTGAGGAGAGCGATAGAGAGGAGACAATAGAACCGTACAGAAGAGGAGAGCGATAGAGAGGAGACAATAGAACCGTACAGGTGATGAGAGCGATAGAGAGGAGACAATAGAACCATACAGGTGAGGAGAGGGATAGAGAGGAGACAATGGAACCGTACAGGTGAGGAGAGCGATAGAGAGGAGACAATGGAACCGTACAGGTGAGGAGAGCGATAGAGAGGAGACAATAGAACCGTACAGAAGAGGAGAGCGATAGAGAGGAGACAATGGAACCGTACAGGTGAGGAGCGCGATAGAGAGGAGACAATAGAACCGTACAGGTGAGGAGAGCGATAGAGAGGAGACAATGGAACCGTACAGGTGAGGAGAGCGATAGAGAGGAGACAATGGAACCGTACAGGTGAGGAGAGCGATAGAGAGGAGACAATAGAACCGTACAGAAGAGGAGAGCGATAGAGAGGAGACAATAGAACCGTACAGGTGAGGAGAGCGATAGAGAGGAGACAATAGAACCGTACAGGTGAGGAGAGCGATAGAGAGGAGACAATAGAACCGTACAGGTGAGGAGCGCGATAGAGAGGAGACAATAGAACCGTACAGGTGAGGAGAGCGATAGAGAGGAGACAATAGAACCGTACAGGTGAGGAGAGCGATAGAGAGGAGACAATAGAACCGTACAGGTGAGGAGAGCGATAGAGAGGAGACAATAGAACCGCACAGGTGAGGAAAGCGATAGAGAGGAGACAATAGAACTGTACAGGTAAGGAGAGCGATAGAGAGGAGACAATAGAACCGTACAGGTGAGGAGAGCAATAGAGAGGAGACAATAGAGAGGAGACAATAGAACCCTACAGGTGATGAGAGCGATAGAGAGGAGACAATAGAACCATACAGGTGAGGAGAGCAATAGAGAGGAGACAATAGAACCATACAGGTGAGGAGAGCGATAGAGAGGAGACAATAGAACCGTACAGGTGAGGAGAGGGATAGAGAGGAGACAATGGAACCGTACAGGTGAGGAGAGCGATAGAGAGGAGACAATGGAACCGTACAGGTGAGGAGAGCGATAGAGAGGAGACAATAGAACCGTACAGAAGAGGAGAGCGATAGAGAGGAGACAATGGAACCGTACAGGTGAGGAGAGCGATAGAGAGGAGACAATGGAACCGTACAGGTGAGGAGAGCGATAGAGAGGAGACAATGGAACCGTACAGGTGAGGAGCGCGATAGAGAGGAGACAATAGAACCGTACAGGTGAGGAGAGCGATAGAGAGGAGACAATAGAACCATACAGGTGAGGAGAGCGATAGAGAGGAGACAATAGAACCGCACAGGTGAGGAGAGCAATAGAGAGGAGACAATGGAACCGTACAGGTGAGGAGAGCGATAGAGAGGAGACAATAGAACCGTACAGAAGAGGAGAGCGATAGAGAGGAGACAATGGAACCGTACAGGTGAGGAGAGCGATAGAGAGGAGACAATGGAACCGTACAGGTGAGGAGAGCGATAGAGAGGAGACAATAGAACCGTACAGGTGAGGAGAGCGATAGAGAGGAGACAATAGAACCATACAGGTGAGGAGAGCGATAGAGAGGAGACAATAGAACCGCACAGGTGAGGAAAGCGATAGAGAGGAGACAATAGAACTGTACAGGTAAGGAGAGCGATAGAGAGGAGACAATAGAACCGTACAGGTGAGGAGAGCGATAGAGAGGAGACAATAGAACCGTACAGGTGAGGAGAGCGATAGAGAGGAGACAATAGAACCATACAGAAGAGGAGAGCGATAGAGAGGAGACAATAGAACCGTACAGGTGATGAGAGCGATAGAGAGGAGAAAATAGAACCATACAGGTGAGGAGAGGGATAGAGAGGAGACAATGGAACCGTACAGGTGA
This sequence comes from Lithobates septentrionalis, assembly GCA_037952835.1. Taxonomy (NCBI): domain Eukaryota; kingdom Metazoa; phylum Chordata; class Amphibia; order Anura; family Ranidae; genus Lithobates; species Lithobates septentrionalis. The sequence goes on from JBBDGP010005152.1 coordinate 55,436, forward strand.
GGAGAGCGATAGAGAGGAGACAATGGAACCGTACAGGTGAGGAGAGCGATAGAGAGGAGACAATAGAACCGTACAGAAGAGGAGAGCGATAGAGAGGAGACAATAGAACCGTACAGGTGATGAGAGCGATAGAGAGGAGACAATAGAACCGTACAGGTGAGGAGAGGGATAGAGAGGAGACAATGGAACCGTACAGGTGAGGAGAGCGATAGAGAGGAGACAATGGAACCGTACAGGTGAGGAGAGCGATAGAGAGGAGACAATAGAACCGTACAGAAGAGGAGAGCGATAGAGAGGAGACAATGGAACCGTACAGGTGAGGAGCGCGATAGAGAGGAGACAATAGAACCGTACAGGTGAGGAGAGCGATAGAGAGGAGACAATGGAACCGTACAGGTGAGGAGAGCGATAGAGAGGAGACAATGGAACCGTACAGGTGAGGAGAGCGATAGAGAGGAGACAATAGAACCGTCCAGAAGAGGAGAGCGATAGAGAGGAGACAATAGAACCGTACAGGTGAGGAGAGTGATAGAGAGGAGACAATAGAACCGTACAGGTGAGGAGCGCGATAGAGAGGAGACAATAGAACCGTACAGGTGAGGAGAGCGATAGAGAGGAGACAATAGAACCGTACAGGTGAGGAGAGCGATAGAGAGGAGACAATAGAACCGTACAGGTGAGGAGAGCGATAGAGAGGAGACAATAGAACCGCACAGATGAGGAAAGCGATAGAGAGGAGACAATAGAACTGTACAGGTAAGGAGAGCGATAGAGAGGAGACAATAGAACCGTACAGGTGAGGAGAGCAATAGAGAGGAGACAATAGAGAGGAGACAATAGAACCGTACAGGTGATGAGAGCGATAGAGAGGAGACAATAGAACTGTACAGGTAAGGAGAGCGATAGAGAGGAGACAATAGAACCGTACAGGTGAGGAGAGCAATAGAGAGGAGACAATAGAGAGGAGACAATAGAACTGTACAGGTGATGAGAGCGATAGAGAGGAGACAATAGAACCGTACAGGTGAGGAGAGCAATAGAGAGGAGACAATAGAGAGGAGACAATAGAACCATACAGGTGAGGAGAGCGATAGAGAGGAGACAATAGAACCGTACAGGTGAGGAGAGCGATAGAGAGGAGACAATAGAACCGTACAGGTGAGGAGAGCGATAGAGAGGAGACAATAGAACCGTACAGGTGAGGAGAGCGATAGAGAGGAGACAATAGAACTGTACAGGTGAGGAGAGCGATAGAGAGGAGACAATAGAACCGCACAGGTGAGGAGAGCGATAGAGAGGAGACAATAGAACCGTACAGGTGAGGAGAGCGATAGAGAGGAGACAATAGAACCGTACAGGTGAGGAGAGCGATAGAGAGGAGACAATAGAACCGTACAGGTGAGGAGAGCGATAGAGAGGAGACAATAGAACCGTACAGGTGAGGAGAGCGATAGAGAGGAGACAATAGAACCGTACAGGTGAGGAGAGCAATAGAGAGGAGACAATAGAGAGGAGACAATAGAACCATACAGGTGAGGAGAGCGATAGAGAGGAGACAATAGAACCATACAGGTGATGAGAGCGATAGAGAGGAGACAATAGAACCGTACAGGTGAGGAGAGCGATAGAGAGGAGACAATAGAACCGTACAGGTGATGAGAGAGATAGAGAAGAGACAATAGAACCGTACAGGTGATGAGAGCGATAGAGAGGAGACAATAGAACCGTACAGGTGATGAGAGCGATAGAGAGGAGACAATAGAACCGTACAGGTGATGAGAGCGATAGAGAGGAGACAATAGAACCGTACAGGTGATGAGAGAGATAGAGAGGAGACAATAGAACCGTACAGGTGAGGAGAGCGATAGAGAGGAGACAATAGAACCGTACAGGTGAGGAGAGCGATAGAGAGGAGACAATAGAACCGTACAGGTGAGGAGAGCGATAGAGAGGAGACAATAGAACCGTACAGGTGAGGAGAGCGATAGAGAGGAGACAATAGAACCGTACAGGTGAGGAGAGCGATAGAGAGGAGACAATGGAACCGTACAGGTGAGGAGAACGATAGAGAGGAGACAATGGAACCGTACAGGTGAGGAGAGCGATAGAGAGGAGACAATAGAACCGTACAGGTGAGGAGAGCGATAGAGAGGAGACAATAGAACCGTACAGGTGAGGAGAGCGATAGAGAGGAGACAATAGAACCGTACAGGTGAGGAGAGCGATAGAGAGGAGACAATAGAACCGTACAGGTGATGAGAGAGATAGAGAGGAGACAATAGAACCGTACAGGTGATGAGAGCGATAGAGAGGAGACAATAGAACCGTACAGGTAAGGAGAACAATAGAGAGGAGACAATAGAACCGTACAGGTGATGAGAGAGATAGAGAGGAGACAATAGAACCGTACAGGTGATGAGAGCGATAGAGAGGAGACAATAGAACCGTACAGGTGATGAGAGCGATAGAGAAGAGACAATAGAACCGTACAAGTGAGGAGAGAGATAGAGAGGAGACAATAGAACCGTACAGGTGAGGAGAGCGATAGAGAGGAGACAATAGAACCGTACAAGTGAGGAGAGAGATAGAGAGGAGACAATAGAACCGTACAGGTGATGAGAGCGATAGAGAGGAGACAATAGAACCGTACAGGTGAAGAGAGCGATAGAGAGGAGACAATAGAATCGTACAAGTGAGGAGAGAGATAGAGAGGAGACAATAGAACCGTACAGGTGAGGAGAGCGATAGAGAGGAGACAATAGAACCGTACAAGTGAGGAGAGAGATAGAGAGGAGACAATAGAACCGTACAGGTGAGGAGAGCGATAGAGAGGAGACAATAGAACCGTACAAGTGAGGAGAGAGATAGAGAGGAGACAATAGAACCGTACAGGTGAGGAGAGCGATAGAGAGGAGACAATAGAACCGTACAAGTGAGGAGAGAGATAGAGAGGAGACAATAGAACCGTACAGGTGAGGAGAGCGATAGAGAGGAGACAATAGAACCGTACAGGTGAGGAGAGCAATAGAGAGGAGACAATAGAGAGGAGACAATAGAACTGTACAGGTGAGGAGAGCGATAGAGAGGAGACAATAGAACCGTACAGGTGAGGAGAGCGATAGAGAGGAGACAATAGAACCGTACAGGTGAGGAGAGCGATAGAGAGGAGACAATAGAACCATACAGAAGAGGAGCGCGATAGAGAGGAGACAATAGAACCGTACAGGTGATGAGAGCGATAGAGAGGAGACAATAGAACCATACAGGTGAGGAGAGGGATAGAGAGGAGACAATGGAACCGTACAGGTGAGGAGAGCGATAGAGAGGAGACAATGGAACCGTACAGGTGAGGAGAGCGATAGAGAGGAGACAATAGAACCGTACAGAAGAGGAGAGCGATAGAGAGGAGACAATAGAACCGTACAGGTGATGAGAGCGATAGAGAGGAGACAATAGAACCGTACAGGTGAGGAGAGGGATAGAGAGGAGACAATGGAACCGTACAGGTGAGGAGAGCGATAGAGAGGAGACAATGGAACCGTACAGGTGAGGAGAGCGATAGAGAGGAGACAATAGAACCGTACAGAAGAGGAGAGCGATAGAGAGGAGACAATGGAACCGTACAGGTGAGGAGAGCGATAGAGAGGAGACAATGGAACCGTACAGGTGAGGAGAGCGATAGAGAGGAGACAATAGAACCGTACAGGTGAGGAGAGCGATAGAGAGGAGACAATAGAACCGTACAGGTGAGGAGAGCGATAGAGAGGAGACAATAGAACCGTACAGGTGAGGAGAGCGATAGAGAGGAGACAATAGAACCGCACAGGTGAGGAAAGCGATAGAGAGGAGACAATAGAACTGTACAGGTAAGGAGAGCGATAGAGAGGAGACAATAGAACCGTACAGGTGAGGAGAGCGATAGAGAGGAGACAATAGAACCGTACAGGTGAGGAGAGCGATAGAGAGGAGACAATAGAACCATACAGAAGAGGAGAGCGATAGAGAGGAGACAATAGAACCGTACAGGTGATGAGAGCGATAGAGAGGAGACAATAGAACCATACAGGTGAGGAGAGGGATAGAGAGGAGACAATGGAACCGTACAGGTGAGGAGAGCGATAGAGAGGAGACAATGGAACCGTACAGGTGAGGAGAGCGATAGAGAGGAGACAATAGAACCGTACAGAAGAGGAGAGCGATAGAGAGGAGACAATAGAACCGTACAGGTGATGAGAGCGATAGAGAGGAGACAATAGAACCGTACAGGTGAGGAGAGGGATAGAGAGGAGACAATGGAACCGTACAGGTGAGGAGAGCGATAGAGAGGAGACAATGGAACCGTACAGGTGAGGAGAGCGATAGAGAGGAGACAATAGAACCGTACAGAAGAGGAGAGCGATAGAGAGGAGACAATGGAACCGTACAGGTGAGGAGCGCGATAGAGAGGAGACAATAGAACCGTACAGGTGAGGAGAGCGATAGAGAGGAGACAATGGAACCGTACAGGTGAGGAGAGCGATAGAGAGGAGACAATGGAACCGTACAGGTGAGGAGAGCGATAGAGAGGAGACAATAGAACCGTACAGAAGAGGAGAGCGATAGAGAGGAGACAATAGAACCGTACAGGTGAGGAGAGCGATAGAGAGGAGACAATAGAACCGTACAGGTGAGGAGAGCGATAGAGAGGAGACAATAGAACCGTACAGGTGAGGAGCGCGATAGAGAGGAGACAATAGAACCGTACAGGTGAGGAGAGCGATAGAGAGGAGACAATAGAACCGTACAGGTGAGGAGAGCGATAGAGAGGAGACAATAGAACCGTACAGGTGAGGAGAGCGATAGAGAGGAGACAATAGAACCGCACAGGTGAGGAAAGCGATAGAGAGGAGACAATAGAACTGTACAGGTAAGGAGAGCGATAGAGAGGAGACAATAGAACCGTACAGGTGAGGAGAGCAATAGAGAGGAGACAATAGAGAGGAGACAATAGAACCCTACAGGTGATGAGAGCGATAGAGAGGAGACAATAGAACCGTACAGGTGAGGAGAGCAATAGAGAGGAGACAATAGAGAGGAGACAATAGAACCATACAGGTGAGGAGAGCGATAGAGAGGAGACAATAGAACCGTACAGGTGAGGAGAGGGATAGAGAGGAGACAATGGAACCGTACAGGTGAGGAGAGCGATAGAGAGGAGACAATGGAACCGTACAGGTGAGGAGAGCGATAGAGAGGAGACAATAGAACCGTACAGAAGAGGAGAGCGATAGAGAGGAGACAATGGAACCGTACAGGTGAGGAGAGCGAGAGAGAGGAGACAATGGAACCGTACAGGTGAGGAGAGCGATAGAGAGGAGACAATGGAACCGTACAGGTGAGGAGCGCGATAGAGAGGAGACAATAGAACCGTACAGGTGAGGAGAGCGATAGAGAGGAGACAATAGAACCGTACAGGTGAGGAGAGCGATAGAGAGGAGACAATAGAACCATACAGGTGAGGAGAGCGATAGAGAGGAGACAATAGAACCGCACAGGTGAGGAAAGCGATAGAGAGGAGACAATAGAACTGTACAGGTAAGGAGAGCGATAGAGAGGAGACAATAGAACCGTACAGGTGAGGAGAGCGATAGAGAGGAGACAATAGAACCGTACAGGTGAGGAGAGCGATAGAGAGGAGACAATAGAACCATACAGAAGAGGAGAGCGATAGAGAGGAGACAATAGAACCGTACAGGTGATGAGAGCGATAGAGAGGAGACAATAGAACCATACAGGTGAGGAGAGGGATAGAGAGGAGACAATAGAACCGTACAGGTGAGGAGAGCGATAGAGAGGAGACAATAGAACCGTACAGAAGAGGAGAGCGATAGAGAGGAGACAATAGAACCGTACAGGTGATGAGAGCGATAGAGAGGAGACAATAGAACCGTACAGGTGAGGAGAGGGATAGAGAGGAGACAATGGAACCGTACAGGTGAGGAGAGCGATAGAGAGGAGACAATGGAACCGTACAGGTGAGGAGAGCGATAGAGAGGAGACAATAGAACCGTACAGAAGAGGAGAGCGATAGAGAGGAGACAATGGAACCGTACAGGTGAGGAGAGCGATAGAGAGGAGACAATGGAACCGTACAGGTGAGGAGAGCGATAGAGAGGAGACAATAGAACCGTACAGGTGAGGAGAGCGATAGAGAGGAGACAATAGAACCGCACAGGTGAGGAAAGCGATAGAGAGGAGACAATAGAACTGTACAGGTAAGGAGAGCGATAGAGAGGAGACAATAGAACCGTACAGGTGAGGAGAGCGATAGAGAGGAGACAATAGAACCGTACAGGTGAGGAGAGCGATAGAGAGGAGACAATAGAACCATACAGAAGAGGAGAGCGATAGAGAGGAGACAATAGAACCGTACAGGTGATGAGAGCGATAGAGAGGAGACAATAGAACCATACAGGTGAGGAGAGGGATAGAGAGGAGACAATGGAACCGTACAGGTGAGGAGAGCGATAGAGAGGAGACAATAGAACCGTACAGGTGAGGAGAGCGATAGAGAGGAGACAATAGAACCGCACAGGTGAGGAAAGCGATAGAGAGGAGACAATAGAACTGTACAGGTAAGGAGAGCGATAGAGAGGAGACAATAGAACCGTACAGGTGAGGAGAGCAATAGAGAGGAGACAATAGAGAGGAGACAATAGAACCCTACAGGTGATGAGAGCGATAGAGAGGAGACAATAGAACCGTACAGGTGAGGAGAGCAATAGAGAGGAGACAATAGAACCATACAGGTGAGGAGAGCGATAGAGAGGAGACAATAGAACCGTACAGGTGAGGAGAGCGATAGAGAGGAGACAATAGAACCGTACAGGTGAGGAGAGCGATAGAGAGGAGACAATAGAACTGTACAGGTAAGGAGAGCGATAGAGAGGAGACAATAGAACCGTACAGGTGATGAGAGCGATAGAGAGGAGACAATAGAACCATACAGAAGAGGAGAGCGATAGAGAGGAGACAATAGAACCGTACAGGTGATGAGAGCGATAGAGAGGAGACAATAGAACCATACAGGTGAGGAGAGGGATAGAGAGGAGACAATGGAACCGTACAGGTGAGGAGAGCGATAGAGAGGAGACAATGGAACCGTACAGGTGAGGAGAGCGATAGAGAGGAGACAATAGAACTGTACAGAAGAGGAGAGCGATAGAGAGGAGACAATAGAACCGTACAGGTGAGGAGAGCGATAGAGAGGAGACAATGGAACCGTACAGGTGAGGAGAGCAATAGAGAGGAGACAATGGAACCGTACAGGTGAGGAGAGCGATAGAGAGGAGACAATAGAACCGTACAGAAGAGGAGAGCGATAGAGAGGAGACAATAGAACCGTACAGGTGAGGAGAGCGATAGAGAGGAGACAATAGAACCGTACAGGTGAGGAGAGCGATAGAGAGGAGACAATAGAACCGTACAGGTGAGGAGCGCGATAGAGAGGAGACAATAGAACCGTACAGGTGAGGAGAGCGATAGAGAGGAGACAATAGAACCGTACAGGTGAGGAGAGCGATAGAGAGGAGACAATAGAACCGTACAGGTGAGGAGAGCGATAGAGAGGAGACAATAGAACCGTACAGGTGAGGAGAGCGATAGAGAGGAGACAATAGAACCGCACAGGTGAGGAAAGCGATAGAGAGGAGACAATAGAACTGTACAGGTAAGGAGAGCGATAGAGAGGAGACAATAGAACCGTACAGGTGAGGAGAGCAATAGAGAGGAGACAATAGAGAGGAGACAATAGAACCCTACAGGTGATGAGAGCGATAGAGAGGAGACAATAGAACCGTACAGGTGAGGAGAGCAATAGAGAGGAGACAATAGAACCATACAGGTGAGGAGAGCGATAGAGAGGAGACAATAGAACCGTACAGGTGAGGAGAGGGATAGAGAGGAGACAATGGAACCGTACAGGTGAGGAGAGCGATAGAGAGGAGACAATGGAACCGTACAGGTGAGGAGAGCGATAGAGAGGAGACAATAGAACCGTACAGAAGAGGAGAGCGATAGAGAGGAGACAATGGAACCGTACAGGTGAGGAGAGCGATAGAGAGGAGACAATGGAACCGTACAGGTGAGGAGAGCGATAGAGAGGAGACAATGGAACCGTACAGGTGAGGAGCGCGATAGAGAGGAGACAATAGAACCGTACAGGTGAGGAGAGCGATAGAGAGGAGACAATAGAACCGTACAGGTGAGGAGAGCGATAGAGAGGAGACAATAGAACCATACAGGTGAGGAGAGCGATAGAGAGGAGACAATAGAACCGCACAGGTGAGGAAAGCGATAGAGAGGAGACAATAGAACTGTACAGGTAAGGAGAGCGATAGAGAGGAGACAATAGAACCGTACAGGTGAGGAGAGCGATAGAGAGGAGACAATAGAACCGTACAGGTGAGGAGAGCGATAGAGAGGAGACAATAGAACCATACAGAAGAGGAGAGCGATAGAGAGGAGACAATAGAACCGTACAGGTGATGAGAGCGATAGAGAGGAGACAATAGAACCATACAGGTGAGGAGAGGGATAGAGAGGAGACAATGGAACCGTACAGGTGAGGAGAGTGATAGAGAGGAGACAATGGAACCGTACAGGTGAGGAGAGCGATAGAGAGGAGACAATAGAACCGTACAGAAGAGGAGAGCGATAGAGAGGAGACAATAGAACCGTACAGGTGATGAGAGCGATAGAGAGGAGACAATAGAACCGTACAGGTGAGGAGAGGGATAGAGAGGAGACAATGGAACCGTACAGGTGAGGAGAGTGATAGAGAGGAGACAAAGGAACCGTACAGGTGAGGAGAGCGATAGAGAGGAGACAATAGAACCGTACAGAAGAGGAGAGCGATAGAGAGGAGACAATGGAACCGTACAGGTGAGGAGCGCGATAGAGAGGAGACAATAGAACCGTACAGGTGAGGAGAGCGATAGAGAGGAGACAATGGAACCGTACAGGTGAGGAGAGCGATAGAGAGGAGACAATGAAACCGTACAGGTGAGGAGAGCGATAGAGAGGAGACAATAGAACCGTACAGAAGAGGAGAGCGATAGAGAGGAGACAATAGAACCGTACAGGTGAGGAGAGCGATAGAGAGGAGACAATAGAACCGTACAGGTGAGGAGAGCGATAGAGAGGAGACAATAGAACCGTACAGGTGAGGAGCGCGATAGAGAGGAGACAATAGAACCGTACAGGTGAGGAGAGCGATAGAGAGGAGACAATAGAACCGTACAGGTGAGGAGAGCGATAGAGAGGAGACAATAGAACCGTACAGGTGAGGAGAGCGATAGAGAGGAGACAATAGAACCGCACAGGTGAGGAAAGCGATAGAGAGGAGACAATAGAACTGTACAGGTAAGGAGAGCGATAGAGAGGAGACAATAGAACCGTACAGGTGATGAGAGCGATAGAGAGGAGACAATAGAACTGTACAGGTAAGGAGAGCGATAGAGAGGAGACAATAGAACCGTACAGGTGAGGAGAGCAATAGAGAGGAGACAATAGAGAGGAGACAATAGAACTGTACAGGTGATGAGAGCGATAGAGAGGAGACAATAGAACCGTACAGGTGAGGAGAGCAATAGAGAGGAGACAATAGAGAGGAGACAATAGAACCATACAGGTGAGGAGAGCGATAGAGAGGAGACAATAGAACCGTACAGGTGAGGAGAGCGATAGAGAGGAGACAATAGAACCGTACAGGTGAGAAGAGCGATAGAGAGGAGACAATAGAACCGTACAGGTGAGGAGAGCGATAGAGAGGAGACAATAGAACTGTACAGGTGAGGAGAGCGATAGAGAGGAGACAATAGAACTGTACAGGTGAGGAGAGCGATAGAGAGGAGACAATAGAACCGCACAGGTGAGGAGAGAGATAGAGAGGAGACAATAGAACCGTACAGGTGAGGAGAGCAATAGAGAGGAGACAATAGAACCGTACAGGTGAGGAGAGCGATAGAGAGGAGACAATAGAACCGTACAGGTGATGAGAGCGATAGAGAGGAGACAATAGAACCGTACAGGTGATGAGAGCAATAGAGAGGAGACAATAGAACCGTACAGGTGAGGAGAGCGATAGAGAGGAGACAATAGAACCGTACAGGTGATGAGAGAGATAGAGAGGAGACAATAGAACCGTACAGGTAAGGAGAACACACTCAAAAACTTCGCTCGGTGCCAAAGAAATGTGCACACACATAAAGAGTGAAACACAAAAACGTGCAACGGGTACACAAGTCCTCTAAAATCAGAAGGCGGTGCCCTGAATCCCCCGGGGCGTTAAGCTCCTGACAGGGACAAGGGTACTTACACATAGTCCATCTGACCGAAACCAGATGGACCCCTATTTCTGGAGGATCTGCCGAAACAGACCCCCCCCCCCCCCAAGTACTCGGTGGGGCTCCAACGAAGGGAGACCCCGTGAGAGAGGGCGAACCAAGCCAAAAGGCCATGTCCACTGCCTCCCAAGACTTTCAGGGCAGGCCCGAGGACCGACACCCTACTAATCACACAAATAAACCATGTACAACACAAAAATACAAAAAGTGACACACAAAGGAAATAAATAAAAAGAAAGTGGGGGAGAAGGAAGTAGAGGAGAGTGAAAAAGTGACTATTGTGTAATACAATAACCAGGCCCTCCGGCCTGGAATAAAAAATTCCTTCGGTCCCAGCCAAAAGGCCCGGCCCAGGAGGCCGGTCCTAAAAAAGCATGTATATGGTGCAGTGACCATGGAGCCACAAATCAAAGTGACCCTCACTCACAGTGATCTTCAGGCAACCCTGGACTGCCACTCAGGGGGCACATACACCATAGGCTTTCAGGACCAACCCTGACCAACGGCCCAGACAACAGCAGCCTCCACCCCAGGCAGGAAGACATGAAGTTCTGAGAGCTTGGTGAGAGCCCTTTACCATCAGGCTCCACCGTCGCTCCCATCACTCCTACCTAATTACATTCAGGAAGTACTAACCGCTCCTCCCCCCACTCAAAAGGAGGTGCCGGTGTCCGGATCTAGTCCGGAGCTAGAACTACCCCAATCTAGGCCAGAAGGCCAGGGACCTGGCCCTTGTGATAAATAGTCCAGCCACTTTTAGGGTGGGAATACTATGGGGCCAACATCAGCGACTGTCCCCTTGTTCCCACTCTCCTTTGTTTCTTGCGGTATAGGGTATACCCTTGAATGTTTGCCAGCCAATCATGAGAGCTGTTGAACCAGGTCTCTGAAATTCCCACAAAATCCAAATCCTCCTCGTACAACAGTATCTCTAGTTCACCCATCTTGTCCGCCATGCTCCTGGCATTGGTGAACATGCCACATAGTTTAGACCGGTCGCATATTGTCCTCGTATTGGGTGTTTCAAGATTGCAACTAGGACTTGCTACTATACTCACCTTGTGTTTTTGTGCTTTGGTTAACCTACCACTAATGCCCCCAATACTACCCTCTAGAATATCTTCCGCGCTGGCTATCACTGTCTCTGGACCCTCCCCCCCATCGCCTAGTTTAAAAACCCCTCTAACTTTTTGGCCATCTTCATTCCCAGCAGATCTGCACCCTCCTCATTTAGGTGCAGTCCGTCCCTTCTATAGTACCGGTTACCGACTGAGAAGTCGGCCCAGTCCTCCAGGAACCCAAACCCCTCCTTACTACACCAGCTCTTCAGCCACTTGTTTACTTCCCTAATCTCCCTCTGCCTCTCTGGTGTGGCTCGATGTACCGGTAGTATTCCTGAGAACACTACCTTGGAGGTCCTTTTCCTCAATTTAGCTCCTTAGTCCCTAAAATCGTTCTTTAGGACACTCCATCTGCCTCTGACTTTGTCATTGGTGCCAACGTGCACCATGACAGCCGGGTCTTCCCCAGCCCCTCCCAGTAATCTGTCCACAAGATCCGTGATGTGCCGAACCCGAGCGCCCGGTAGACAACATACTGTTGGGCGCTTCAGGTCTTGGTTACAGATTGCCCTCTCTGTCCTTCTAAGAATTGAGTCCCCTACCACCAGAATCTGTCTTTCCTTTCCCTTTGCTGCCCCCCCCACTCTCACTGGAGGAGTTCTTCCCCCGGCAGCTAGGAGAGTCCCTCATCTCCAGCAGTGCTGGTCCCTGACTGGTTTCACCAATGTCACTCAATGGAGCGTACTTATTGGGATGCTCCAGTCCTGGATCGGCCTCTCTGGCACTTCCCCCTCTACCCCTCCTGACTGTCACCCATCTACTCTTTGCTAGTGCCTGCACCTCTTTGTCTCCACCCCCCTCTGTGCTGGCCCCTGCCGGCACCTCTTTGTCTCCACCCGCCTCTGTGCTGGCCCCTGCCGGCACCTCTTTGTCTCCACCCGCCTCTGTGCTGGCCCCTCCTGCACCTCTTTGTCTCCACCCGCCTCTGTGCTGGCCCCTGCCGGCACCTCTTTGTCTCCACCCGCCTCTGTGCTGGCCCCTTCCGGCACCTCTTTGTCTCCACCCGCCTCTGTGCTGGCCCCTCCTGCACCTCTTTGTCTCCACCCGCCTCTGTGCTGGCCCCTGCCGGCACCTCTTTGTCTCCACCCGCCTCTGTGCTGGCCCCTCCTGCACCTCTTTGTCTCCACCCCCCTCTGTGCTGGCCCCTGCCGGCACCTGCCGTGTACGTTCCTGGCTCTCCTTTAGTAAGGAGGGACTCTTCAGTGCTGACAGTTGCTTCCCCAGATTCAGAACCTGGGCTTCCAGGGAAACAATGTGCTTACATTTTGCACAGCAGTATTCGCCCTCGATCGGATGATCAAGGAACGCATACATGCGGCAAGATGTACAAAGAGTCGCCTCTCCACACCCGCCGGGCATCGTACCTATTAAATTTAGTGAGGATTTGGGGATTATACCCTGTCCAAATTACCTAACAGCTAGCTTCCTGACACTAATACTCAACAAGACAACACACAGGTACACAACAAGACAACACAATACACAGGTACTCAACAAGGCAACACAACACACAGGTACACAACAAGACAACACACAGGTACACAACAAGACAACACACAGGTACACAACAAGACAACACACAGGTACACAACAAGACAACACACAGGTACACAACAAGACAACACACAGGTACACAACAAGACAACACACAGGTACCCAACAAGACAACACACAGGCACACACAGACCTACGTGCACTCGCAATACTCAAGTACACAATACACAAGTACTAACGATCCACACACACTACTCAGACAACACTCAGGTACTCACACTACACAGGTACTATGACCCCTGTTATAACCTCCTGTTTTAAACTCTGGTTTTTAACTCACCACTTATACCAGTTCCACTTACACAGAGTTCCACAGCCTCACAATGAGCAGCTCACTTATGAGTCCTACACACAGTTATATAGGCCCTCAAGCACCTGTAAGAAATTAACCACTTCCCTTAATTGTTAGTCTGAAACCAAAGAAGAAAAAAAAAAAGCTATTTAAAAAGTGACAGAAAAAGGTAAAGCTAAAAGGAAAAGCCCCATAAATGCAACCCAGCAAACAAAAAGTAAGACTTGTTCACTCTCCCTCTGGTTCAGGGGGGTGTTAAGGGAGGTGGTTCAGGGGGGATGTTCAGGGGGGGGTTCAGGGGGGAGGTTCAGGGGGGAGGTTCAGGGGGGAGGTTCAGGGGGGATGTTCTGGGGGAGGTTCAGGGGGGAGGTTCAGGGGGGAGGTTCAGGGGGGGTGTTCAGGGAGGTGTTCAGGGAGGTGGTTCAGGGGGGAGGTTCAGGGGGGATGTTCTGGGGGAGGTTCAGGGGGGAGGTTCAGGGGGGATGTTCAGGGGGGAGGTTCAGGGAGGTGGTTCAGGGGGGGGTTCAGGGAGGTGGTTCAGGGGGGAGGTTCAGGGGGGTGTTCAAGGGGGAGGTTCAGGGAGGTGGTTCAGGGTGGAGGTTCAGGGGGGAGGTTCAAGGGGGTGTTCAGGGAGGTGGTTCAGGGAGGAGGTTCAGGGGGGAGGTTCAGGGGGGATGTTCAGGGGGGAGGTTGAGGGGGGAGTTTCAGGGGGGTTGTTCAGGGGAGGTTCAGGGGGGATGTTCAGGGGGGAGGTTCAGGGGGGAGTTTCAGGGGGGATGTTCAGGGGATGTTCAGGGGGGTGTTCAGGGAGGTGGTCCAGGGGGGATGTTCAGGGGGGAGGTTCAGGGGGGATGTTCAGGGGGGAGGTTCAGGGAGGTGGTTCAGGGGGAGGGTTCAGGGAGGTGGTTCAGGGGGGAGGTTCAGGGGGGTGTTCAAGGGGGAGGTTCAGGGAGGTGGTTCAGGGTGGAGGTTCAGGGGGGAGGTTCAAGGGGGTGTTCAGGGAGGTGGTTCAGGGAGGAGGTTCAGGGGGGATGTTCAGGGGGGAGGTTGAGGGGGGAGTTTCAGGGGGGTTGTTCAGGGGAGGTTCAGGGGGGATGTTCAGGGGGGAGGTTCAGGGGGGAGTTTCAGGGGGGATGTTCAGGGGATGTTCAGGGGGGTGTTCAGGGAGGTGGTCCAGGGGGGATGTTCAGGGGGGAGGTTCAGGGGGGAGTTTCAGGGGGGATGTTCAGGGGAGGTTCAGGGGGGTGTTTAGGGAGGTGGTTCAGGGGGGAGGTTCAGGGGGGATGTTCAGGGGGGAGGTTCAGGGGGGTGTTCAGGGGGGAGGTTCAGGGGGGAGGTTCAGGGGGGTGTTCAGGGAGGTGGTTCAGGGGGGATGTTCAGGGGGGGTTCAGGGAGGAGGTTCAGGGGGTGTTCAGGGGGGAGGTTCAGGGGGGTGTTCAGGGGGGAGGTTCAGGGGGGATGTTCAGGGGGGTGTTCAGGGAGGTGGTTCAGGGAGGTGGTTCAGGGGGGATGTTCAGGGGGGTGTTCAGGGAGGAGGTTCAGGGGGGAGGTTCAGGGGGGATGTTCAGGGGGGAGGTTCAGGGGGGATGTTCAGGGGGGATGTTCAGGGGGATGTTCAGGGGGGAGGTTCAGGGGGGATGTTCAGGGGGGAGGTTCAGTTGGGAGGTTCAGGGGGAATGTTCAGGGGGGATAATCAGGGGGGGTGTTCAGGGGGAATGTTTAGGGGGGAAGTTCAGGGAGGGAAGTGTTCAGGGAGGAGGTTCAGGGGGATATTCAGGGGGGAGGTTCAGGGGGGTGTTCAGGGGTAAGGTTAAGGGGGGAGGTTCAGGGGGGTGTTCAGGGGGGAGGTTCAGGGGGGTGTTCAGGGGGGAGGTTCAGGGGGGGGGTTCAGGGGGGTGTTCAGGGAGGTGGTTCAGGGGGGATGTTCAGGGGGGAGGTTCAGGGGGGTGTTCAGGGAGGTGGTTCAGGGGGGATGTTCAGGGGGGAGGTTCAGGGGGGGTGTTCAGGGAGGAGGTTCAGGGGGGTGTTCAGGGGGGAGGTTCAGGGGGGATGTTCAGGGGGGAGGTTCAGGGGGGAGGTTCAGGGTGGTGTTCAGGGAGGTGGTCCAGGAGGGATGTTCAGGGGGGAGGTTCAGGGGGATGTTCAGGGGGGATGTCCAGGGGGGGTTCAGGGGGGTGTTCAGGGAGGTAGTTCAGGGAGGTGGTTCAGGGGGGATGTTCAGGGGGGTGTTCAGGGAGGAGGTTCAGGGGGGATGTTCAGGGGGGATGTTCAGGGGGGAGGTTCAGGGGGGATGTTCAGGGGGATGTTCAGGGGGGAGGTTCAGGGGGGATGTTCAGGGGGGAAGTTCAGTTGGGGGGTTCAGGGGGAATGTTCAGGGGGGATAATCAGGGGGGGTGTTCAGGGGGAATGTTTAGGGGGGAGGTGTTTAGGGAGGAGGTTCAGGGGGGATATTCAGGGGGGATGTTCAGGGGGGGTTCAGGGGTAAGGTTAAGGGGGGAGGTTCAGGGGGGAGGTTCAGGGGGGAGGTTCAGGGGGGTGTTCAGGGGAGATGTTCAGGGGGGAGGTTAAGGGGGGAGGTTCAGGGGGAGGTTCAGGGGGGGTTCAGGGGTAAGGTTAAGGGGGGAGGTTCAGGGGGGATGTTCAGGGGGGAGGTTCAGGGGGGGTTCAGGGGTAAGGTTAAGGGGGGAGGTTCAGGGGGGAGGTTCAGGGGGGATGTTCAGCATGTTTTATTGTTTGCTCAGTTATTTAAAATCAATGTATTTATTTAGCCACAGTGCTGCTCGCTGCGTTCATCGCTCTCCGCGCTCCTCGCTCTCCGCGCTCCTCGTCATACAAGCATTGGAGGCTCCTCATTGGAATGGATGTATGGAGGACATGAAATAAGGAGAGACCGCCAGACCAGCTGAGCGGATGGATGAGCTCTGTGTGCGTCCACTGAACCCCCACATATCACCGTCATGGCCGCTGATCTTCATCTCGTCCTCAGATATGGCGAGGACAGATTTACATAATCCCGCTGAGAATGTCTCATGTACAGCGCTGACAGGAGCTTCACACCGTCTTATTCCTATTATTTGTAGATTAAATAAAGACGGCGTGTCGGCGATGGGAGCGTGATTGCAGCGACACTTCATTACTGGAACATTCACCCCAAAATCATCATGTTTATTACTAGAAACCTGCAGAGTCTCCCTCTAGTGGCCGTCTGTGTGATTAGCATCCTTGCTTAAAGACTGCTAATTAGCTGCAAGGGATAAGCTCACACCAAACCTCGGCTGGCTGGTCAGGTGTTCAGATGAACCCATCAGCAGGAGCCACACCTCATGTATATTGGGGTAATTAAGGGGTATTACCCGAGCTATCACCTTCCCGCTGCCAATGGCTGTTAAGGACGTTGGAGGGTGCAGGCACAACCGGTGATATCATCTGCTCCATTCATTGACAAGACCAGGAATCCCTGGCCAAGTAAGCACACAGATTGGGGGTTCCCCCAAATTCATAAAAGATCCTTTCAGGCCTGGTATTAATTTTAAGGGGGACCCCTAGCAAAAATCAAGAAAAAAGTTAGCCCCCCCAACAAATCTAGTGCCATAATGGGTCACACACCCTCAACTTAGGAAGTACCTACTTTTTTTTTTGTACTATGTACCCCTTACTAATTCACATGGGGGCAGTATCAGGGCCACCCTTGTTCTTAAAGGGGGCTTCCTAATTCTGATAAGGCCCTTTCATGGGTGTCTGACACTCCCGATCCTCATTCCAGAATCCTGGTTTTGGCTGTGGAATTCCCCTTGTCTGTCTGTCCACCCTGACGGTGATTGATGTGGTCAGTCCCCGGGTGGAGACCAAAGCTGATTTAAGCCAGCCAAGCCTGCAGTCTCACACTTGTGATAGTGTGTAATACCGGATCAAGCTGTCTGTCTGTCTGTCTGTCCTGCTCTGCTAGATCGGATGACCTCGGATCGGATATTCACTATTCTCTGCCTTTTGACTTCGGATTTTGACTCTGACAATCCTAAACCTTGCCTGTCTGCAAACTGCAAGTACCTGTTTGCTTTGCTCAGTTTGCGCCTGCACCGGCGTGGTAGCCAGGCACTATAGCTATGTGTATAAGTCCTGGGGGCAACCAAGTACTGGTAGGCCTACTTGCCTTATGGGAAAGGAGGTTGCTATAGGTGAAGAACACAGAAGCCAGCTATAGAGTCTGACCACCTGCATTAGGGGTAAGCATAACAGGCCCCTGGCTGTAGACCTCCACGACCACTGGGTCAGGGCTATGAGGAAGTGACCATTGTCCTAATTAACACAGGGGACAAGGTGCTTTGCCAGGGGGATTGTCATTTCTGTTCATTTCCTATGATCCTGAGCTCCATCCAGTGGTCATAATGCTATATTTACCTGAAAATACCTCAATCAGGAAAATACTTCATTATGGCCACTAGATGGAGCTGAAGATCATGGAAAAAAACATATTAGAAAAATAAGTAAATTATTTGTGATGGCCATACGAAGGATTAGACCCCTCACAGTGATATTTTATAACTAGACCCCGTGGAGGCATTTATCTGGTGCTAATGAGAAATCTTGTGACCTAGGCCTCTACTTTTTATGTAAATCCTCCAACCGCTACATTTCTAATGGATCACACCAGTGCAGGGAATTCTTTCTTTTGTGTCCTCTTCCTGATGCTGATTGGTCCAGAATTATACTTCATTCCGCAATATCGCTGTGTCCACCTCCTGACCTGGATATGAGCCAATGAGGTGAGGGGTACAACCCTTGCTCCCTCGTAGGTCCCGCTATAATGGCAGCACCGGAGACAAGCAATGTGATTAGCTTCATTCAACCTACTATTTGAAAATTCTATGAGTACAAAAGGAAAGTTCCGGCGTCCGCTCGCTACAAAATCTAAATGTCATACGTATCGGACTCCCTGAATCCCCGCAATCGGTATTCCATGTAATTCAATGAAGAATGAATTGATTTGTCGATTATTTCCATATCTGACAAATTCTTCATATTTCATCATCAGAAAGGCTCGCTCTTTGTGGGATGTCCCTGTGTGACATCACTGCCCCTAATAAGTGGGAGGGACTATCCTCCCATGAGGAGGTATACTATCCACATTAGGGTGCTCACATCAATGGGGTGTAGATTCTCAACTCATAAGCCCTCAGCGGTCTATAAAGCAGGATACCTATTGGCTCTCATCAGGTGACTTACACCCCTACAGAGGACCTTCATTAGGGGGCGCTCTCCACTCTACAGGTGGTGGAAGTCAATGGTCCTTTGGGCAGTTTTCCAAGTTCACCAGCCAATCAGGTTCACCGTTGAATTTCTGTTCTGATTGAAGCAAATCGATTGACACATTTCTACCCACAATCAGCCGGTGATGTTCTAATTGCTGAGCCAAGGGAATATGCTAGGCAGGAATTCTCAGCTCCGCCCACTGGTAATCCCTTGATCCCGCTCAATCCCTTGCTGCACCAAACAATTCCGAATCCGTCTCCAGCAGCTTCCAGCCGTTGAGCATAATCTGTACATCATTTTCAAATGGTCTGAAAACCAAACTATATAAGGTGGGATTCCCCTTTAAAGTGCAGAGAATCCCACTGAGGTGATCCACAAAGTGCAGCAGATACTTATCTCCCTTATTCCAGCGGCTCATCTCCTAAGGCTGAGCTGTGTAGATCTTTACATTCTAATTATTACTTTGAGGTCTATTTGTAAAAAATTCACATCCTCTGAAAGTGCAGGTACATTCATTCTGTGTGAACAGGGCAAACCCTCCCCCCCCCCCCAAAAAAAATAAAAAATTGTATTAGGTTATTTGCAGTGCAGGACGTTTTTCATTGATTTAAATCAGAAAACACTGCATTTGGCCACTAGATGGTGCT
Source organism: Lithobates septentrionalis (assembly GCA_037952835.1). Taxonomy (NCBI): domain Eukaryota; kingdom Metazoa; phylum Chordata; class Amphibia; order Anura; family Ranidae; genus Lithobates; species Lithobates septentrionalis. The sequence continues at coordinate 74,685 of JBBDGP010005152.1, forward strand.
AAGTATTATACAAAACTTCTATGATACTTAGCACCATCTAGTGGCCAAACAATGTACTTTTTGTTTGGAATTAATGAAAAACATTCTTCCAGCATAGGAAATAGCCTAATAGCATTCATCTGTTAGCCTCATTCCCATAGAACGAACGAATGTACACGCACTTGAAATGGATGAATTGCTACATGATTTTTTTTTGTCTGAATTGCACGCCGCTGTCCATGGTGCCGGAATGCGGTTCTTATCTTTAGTCTCTCCATGTTATTGCAGAATAATTATTCAAAGCTGGGTGAAGAGCCAGCAAGGAGCCAGCTGGTCC